>JANHGB010060947.1:0-10320 GCA_026283785.1 Coracopsis vasa
AGCAAGCTGCTCTAGTGGAAGGTGTCCCTGCCTGTGGCAGGGGTTGGAACTGAATGAGCTTTAAGGTCCCTTCCAACACAAACCAGGCTGGGGTTCTATGGTTTTCAGAAGCTGTGTCAGGCTGTACCTTAGGCAATTTCAATTGTCATACAGGAAGGCTTTTGATAAGACACCCCTGCATAGTTTACTTTCTATGGGATTACTGTTAAGTTTCAAGAACTAGTTGTGGGTCATAAGCTCGATTAAGCAATTAAAAAAGTCCATAGTATTTCCTTGTGAGGAAAGGAAAATAAAAGGTACAGGTTAGGAAATCCTCAGTGTTTTCCATAAAGCCTCTGGCTATGTTTCCACCCATGATCATATGTCATGTGGATGGTGTCATAGCGTCCTAAGGGTGCTAGCTCACAGCGATGATATCGAATTCATGGAAGTGTATATGCTCAGAGAGAATACTAATGTTAACTCAGTCTAAATAACAACACTGCCAAAGGAGGAAAGCAAAAGATGAAATACAGTGGATTTCAGGAGGCAACAAGCTCTCATTTATTAAGATCACAGGCATTTTACAGGTTACAAATCACAAAGCAGAAATAACTTCATAATATACAGGTCAGGAATGTGCCTGGGATATTGAGGAACTATTTCCTTGGCAATAATCTGCCACAGATAGTCAGAAGCGTGCATTTTCTGGCACAACAAATCATCGCTGATTAATTTTGTCTGCCTTTGTCTCAGGGAAGCAACGAGACACTTCACTGTGTATTTTGCACTTACTACTTCCGTGCTATTCTTTCTCAATGTATAATTTTTTTGCAAGATAGATCAAGCACAATATTCTTTGTTTTACCACTTTGATATCATTTTTTGCCTGAGCACAGCCTGTCTGCACTCAGGGATGTTACATGTGCAAAGCCAAGGTACAGCATCTGTGGTAGCCCAACCTGGAGGGTGATACCAGAGGATATATTCAGTCTCCAGGAGGAGAGAGGAGCATCCCCCTCTGCCACCACTGGAAGTGTTCCCATCTATGCCACTGGTGAGGAAGTGTAGAAGGGTACCTTCATAACGGACACAATAGCAGCATCAACAAACTGAGATCTTTTCTTCTGTGCTGGCACTCCGCAACAAGTCCCAGGATGAGTTGTAGAAATCAAAGTAAGAAGAGAAACTGGAGTTTCTTGCTTGAGGAGCAGCAAAGCAGGCCTGGATGCAGCTGTGAAGTCGAGGGAAGGGCTGCACGGCACTGCGGCATCTTTCCCCACGCTTTATTTATTGCATCCTAGGGGCAGCAGGGCTGGATGGTGGTCTGCCTCATCGGCCACATGTAGGAACTTCACAGCATCCCCAGAAGGACAATAGATATGATAAATGCCAAAGGCAATGTCAAACCCCATAACTTTCCTAACATTAACTTAATACTCACAGCTATTAAACATCAACAGATCAGAAATGGAGTATCTCCAAAGCAGGTGTAAACTTCCCTGGTCTCCCTGTGCTGTTGGTGTAAGACAGCAGCGTGTGTTGTTGTTTCTGAGTATGCTCCTCACCTTCTCAGAGTTTTCATGCTTTTGATAGAGATTCCCCATTCCAAACCTGTTATGATGAATCACTCTGAAATGGGCTGTGGGAAAGACTTGTGAGATAGGTGTGGTTAGTCAGGGCTCAGGAGAACCCAGGCAGGAAGGATTCACTGCTCTGATAGACAAACAAGGAACAGAAATGTCCAGAGAAGGGAGATTTGGGAGATTTGTTCATCAGGGAAAGGCATTCCCATGGGAACAGGTGGGGGGATGAATAGTGCCCTTTCAAAACTGTAATTGTAAGGTAACCAAAATGTTTTATGCAATGGTTTGTGAGCACGATAAGATTTGGAAAGAAGGATGAATTCTGCTGCTCCCGATCAATGCCTTAAATCCCCTCCATAGTGCACAGGCTCCTTAGTTCACAACAAGGGTAAGTCAGAATCAAATTTTAGGGAGAAAATGTGAGCCCTCCTGCAGAACAAGATCTGGTGATATAAACCGCCTGCTATTTGCATGACAGATCAGCCCTTTCAGTCCTTTGGTCAATGCATTGCTCAATACATACCTGACCAGAAAGGCTCCTGGGCTTGATTTTGCCTCCTTAGCTGGAGCTGGGTTGGTTTTGCTTGTTTCAGGTATGGCAGCATCTCCAAAAGTCTTCCCGCACCTCCATATCTCCCAAATGAGACAAAACTAATGAACCCCGACCATGGGCACTGCTGCCTGAGAAGCGCGGATGGGGGAAGCCTCTGCTGCTGTCACGGGTGGCTGCAGCAATTCCCAGTGCTCCTACGTGTGTCGGGAAAGTGAAGGAGATTTTCATGGAAGAGCTTCCTAACTGGGGCTGATAACAACCTGGAGAGGTGGCTCTTTTCTCTCTTTACCCAGTTTATCTTCCATGTGATTGAAGTCATCACGGAAAATAGCATTGTTGTTACAGCTTCTGTTGTCAATACTCGCCTCCTATTTGCATTCCCTGAGCTCCCACCTTCATCCTCATCGCTTCCTCCCTTCAGAATTATAACCAAACCAAAACCAGTGTGTTCATAACATTTCCTCCAATTCCAAAAAAACCTGAAAGAAAACAAACAGCGAGCAGATGCTGATTTTCTCACTTAACTGCACATATTTTATAGTAATTCTCTCTGATTTTCTCCCAAGACACCCACCCGACCTTCCTTTCTCTCCAGTCTCTCCTAGTAGTGGCCAAATGCTGCTAATCATGTAAGATTCAGCTCATGGAAATAGGCTGCAACTAAGAGAAATTTACCCTTTGACCTTAATGCCTTTGCATGAACAACAGAGACCAAGAAAAGTCTTTGCTAAAAGAAATGCATTTTTCTTGGCAAAAACCGAATTCTTAGACCAAACCAAATTAATGCTGTGAAGAGAATTCATTTTTGCTGTTTCACAAAAGCAACACAAATACAATAATTCAGTGATTTGAGAATGAAGAATGGCAAAACACATTTTCCAAGAATTTTCAAGGAACTAAAAATGGATCATAAATATCATCATAAATATTTTTGCTTCTCTCTACGTAGCCGAGAGTGATTTCCAAGCATGAATTAATTTTGAATTAATGCACTGTGATGAAGCAGGGATTAGTTAGCCTTGAATTTTTCAGAGTTGTCCATAGACAATTTGGTTGTGAGAGCATCTCCACAGTGCATCCTTTTCCATTTCTGGTGGGAGCTGAAAAATCTCTATGGTAACTAAAACAATAATCTGCAGAGAAAAAGAGAGAAAGTTTGGAAAACTGTTGAAATGAATTTCAGCTGCCTTTGTTATCTGAAAATAAAGAGGAGGCTCCACATCATCCGAGCAGTCAGTTTTTCGTGCATCACCAAGTCCTTTGCAGGGCATCACTCAGCCATGACCGGTTCAGGCACATTTTTAGCTGGACGGGCTGAGATGCAGTGAGCTGAAGTTAAGTGTCTTGCTCACACACCAAATCCGTTGCAAGACCTGGGAACAGAACTTCCCTGCTTTTCTCATCCACAAAGAGCAAAGCTTATATTTTTCAGTCTAGATTACTATTTTCTTTTTTGGATTAAGGAAAACAAATGTGAGAGAGAAAGAAAACTGGTGACTCATTGCAGTTTCTTTGCTGAAACACAGCTGCCCTTGTCACAGGAACATGATTCTTAGAGCCTGCATCCAAAATTTATTGCAAAATAAAACCGAAACTTTTAAAAACAACCAGGCTAAATGATGTTTCTAATTCTTTTTTAATACGTATTTGTGAGTGCAGGTCCAGGCTCCAGCCAGGATCAAGGGTAGGGCTGGAAACTTGAGAGAAACTAAGTTCTTGTGAAATATTCAGGCAGATTTTGCAAACCCACACAGACTGCATTGGCTGGACAAGCTGTAGAATTAAAGATGTGCTTTTTAAAGCTGTGATGCTTCTAGACTTCCTGGGATTCCTTCAGTGACGGGTCAATATAATAGCACCCACACCACCACCCAAAGGTAACATTGAATTTGTTCTCGGGTATTGTTTTGGAGGTAGGTCCTGAATCCAAGGATCTCAAATCAGGAAACAAAAAGACTACGTACACATTTAAATCTACCCCTAACTTTAGTGGTGCAATCTCTCCATTTTAGGAAAAACATTTCCTGCTTTGTTACAACCTTTCTGCTTTCAAAACACTAAGATCTTATGTCTGACTTGCTTAACCTTGAATTGCCACCTCTCTGATGTTAATAATTAACTCATTAGCTAAGTGCCATACTTACATATATTAGGGGTAAACCTGCCTCATTCAGGAAACCTGCTCAGAAGCAACAATCACTGGATGGAGAAGCATCTCGTAAGTCTAAATCCTGAGCTGCCTCTTAAATAAGAATTACATGGTTTGCCCTGCACTATGCCTTGTAGAGAAGGGAAAAAAAGTATTAAAGGGAATCAAAAAGAGGAATGCTTCTGAAGTGGCTTTTACTCATCCTGAGTAAAATAGAAGGAAAGATTTGCCATGTGAGTAAGCCAGGTGTGATCGATATTTGCAACCTCTCCTTCATTTAATAAGCAAGCTCAGTAAGAAAAATGTGCAGAAGGTATACAGGGAGAGAGTGCAGAGGAATGTGGGAGATGGGAGGGAGAGAAAGATGACCTGATTTTGCTTCCAAGCTAATTTTACATCACTTTAACTATATTTAGTTGCATTTCTCTTTAATAGGGTTGCAACTGTTGGACTGAGATTTTTATTGTTGTTTTCTGAGCAATTTAAATTTCCAAGAGTTGGTGGTTGTTGCTTTTTTTTTTTCTAGGACTTCATGACCTTCTTCCATGAGTTTATTTTAGATATAGTGGAATGTCCCAGAGAAAATTCCAAATGGTCCTTAATATATGAAATGTTTCCAGAAAGGAGAAATTCTCAGTGGACTATGAAACTATTTTTCAATCATGGTGTATGGCACACAAACCACATCTGAGTTTTTTTTTCAGTAGGAAACTATTGCCCAGTGGGTTAAAAGAAAATAAAGGATAATGGGATTTTTCCGTAAGGCTGAAGCCGTTCGCAGGGGTTTCCTCCCCACTAGATGTCACTGGAACTGTTTGAAATGTTTGGAACAAACAACCCCAAATTCCCCAGGTTTTGAGCTTTCCTACAAACACAAGACTTGCACCAGGTTGCTTTCAAGCTCTGCTCTGGCTCATGAGCTTTGCAAGGGAAGCCAGACTGATAGATGTTAATCATGAGAAGTTCGTGGTTTAGCGTGGATTTGGGGAAAATGCATGTGAAACTCCTGAAATTTGGCATTGTGCTTTGAGGTTTTGCCCTTTGTTGGGAAAACCAAATGGAATCCAAGAAAACACCTGGACACGGTCACCATTTGGTTGGGATGACTTCAAGCAAAAAGCAGGGTCCTGCAGTAAACATGTTGCACCTTCTTTAGGGACAGTCATATCATGAAGTGCCACTGGGGTTTGAGTAATCATCAAATCCACCATAAAGAAATAACAGATAAATAAAGTCTGACATCTTTTGCCATTAAATTTTCCATGCTGTCTTCCTCAGCAGCACCAGTGCTCACCCTCCTAAGGAAAGCAGCTCCTTCTCAGATTATTAGGTCTACTATTTAAATTCTCCATGTAGTTCCAATTGACTACAAGAATCTTCTTCCATTCTTATTCAAAATTCAGTTTAGTGTGATTATGTGGCCATGCATCAAATATGGCAGTATAATATGTCCTTTCATCTACTTGCCATAATACATCCCTTTTAGTGCCACATAAATCCCTGAAAATATTGCTGTCTTCTGCTCTTGAGATTCTTCATGTGCCTCTTTGCCTTACTGCTTTCCTCTTCTATTGTTTCTCCAAGCTGAATTAATTCAGTCATCTTTTCCCCCAACGTCGCTGCTGTGCTCTTGCTACTGCTTCTGAGCAGACACCAGTGAAACAACAGCCCTTCCAGAGCAAGAAAGGAGCCAAGAACAGCCCAGCTGCTGGCACGGCAACATTCCCGGCAGCGCCAGCGCCTTGGCTCTCCGCTCACGGATGCGGCTGCTCCAAATCGCTCCATCTCCTCCTGCAAAGGCAGCAGGGAGCAGCTCCTGGCTGGCAGTGCCTGCTGTCTGAGCGACGGCAGACGTCCTCGCAGAGCTGAGGAAGCTGTGATTGAGGAATTACAGCAGTCAGCGTGGTGCTCTTAATCCTCCCAGACCAAAGCAGCGCCCCAGAAAGGACAGCGGGTTTTCTGCTTTGCTGCAGGAGTCAGTAGTGTGCTGCTGCTGGGAGACCCACCAGTACCATGGAGGTTCTGAGCACTGCCCTGGGGTGCTAAAGAGCTGCTGTATTTCCAGTGACAATTTAACCCATGCATATGAGTTACATTGCAACAGGCTGGATTTATTTTATGTAGGTAACTACAAGCAGGCACCAAATACCATGAAGCTCTTTCCATCCGCAAAAGTGTAAGCTTTGCACCAAAACACTGACATCTGCTTCTTCTTTGTTGAAACTCTTCTTTCTCTAAGATTAATATGTCTTCATCATGTTGGCTCCTCGCCTTGCTTCAGACAAGCAATGGAGGGCACCAGCCTGGCCATGCCCCATGTTCCCATGTACCTGCCTGGCCACCCTCCTGTGTTTCACAGAGCACACACCAGCTTTACCTTGTTTAATTAATTAGTAACCTAATTGTACCACTTCAGCATAACCCCCAGTAAGCATAGTTGACTTATGTGGGGCAAACACAACAAAAAAAGGTGTATTCCCTTATAGTTCTTCTGTATTATGTTGTTATTACATTAAGCCAGCAGAATTTCCACCTCCTCAATATTCAGTAAATTTAAGAAAATGAATTGAAGCTACTTGCCTATTTTAATATGTACTCCTGAAGACATTTTCCAATTTTTTTTATGGTTTAATTAAAGCCTCATGGCAATGGTATGCTTCTTTCTACCTCCTATGCCAGTGGTTAAAAATTACAAGGCTTCAAGTACCCTGCATGTCTTTAATTGCTCTGCTGAAGATAAAAGAGCAGCAATATTTTTATCACAACCATTACAGCAGGCAAAATTAAAAATGCCCCTTACCCATGTGAGCAGAGCAAGTCCATATCCCCCACATTGCCCCTGCACTATGCCTGCATCCCACCGCCCCACTGGTGTCCAGACCTTAACTCCATTTCACAGCCTGTTTTGGGGAACATTTCATTCTTCTGCATGCCCCAATGAGCAGAAAAACTTCCCCACCCCACTTCTTAACATTAAAGCAAAATAAAGTGCAGAAATCTCTAAATTAAGAAAGTACTTGAAGAGTACATTCAGCACAGGACAATGCAGAGGAAGGTTACAAGTATATTAGGATAAGGGCACCACAATTATATGAAGAAGTCTGGAGAGAAAAGATTACATTGTTCTGACAACAACATTTTTCAAACATTTAGACCTTTAATATCATTAATTTAAAGTACAAGATTAAATATTTTATGCAAATATTAGACAACAGCAAAGAGCTCCGCATATTAGGATTTAAAACAAATTGAAAGCATGCAAGACATATTCATTTCTTAAGCAGTTTAGTTAAAAAATCGGTATTGTCTCTATTAGGATTAACTGACAGTAACTCTTTGTGTTCAAATGGATTTAACTTCACTGTGGTTTGTTTTCCAGATATCATTGTCCTCCAATAATCATGGATAAAGGGAAATGTAAAAGGACAGATAAAGTAAAAAATATATCTTCACATCATAAACACAGAATTATGTTTAAATTTCATTACTAAATGGGATTTCAGCTTCATATACCATGCCTAATCCCACACTATAAAAGATGTATAAAACCTCCTGACAAATTCTAACAGACTTTGTGGAAGTTGCATATATTGATTAAAACATCAAGCAGTTACATACAAACCAATAATGAATTACTTCTTGTTGGAAGATAAAACTTTGTGATATTTAAAATTACAGACTTGAAAGTAAGTAAAATTACCCCTAATTATGCAGAAGGGAGCAACACCTTAGCAGTAAACAAGATAAGCACCTCAAACAGCACTAATAATTTTAATTAACATTTCCTAGTTTCCTTTCACCTCCTTTCAAGGTCATCTGCTACCTTTTCCTTGTACCACATTACAGCCCGGTGTTAAAAACTTACATTCCCTTACTAATCACTTTGATAAGCCAAAAAATTATTACTTTCCAGGAAAGATTTTTATTTTAAATCACTTAATTGTGTGCAAAAGCAAATATTGCATTGTGTGAAGCTGTCGGGAAGGCTTTTGCAGTGAATTGCTATCAGACATCAGATTCCAACAGCTGGGATTCGGTCGCTCATTTGGGGCCTGATTCTGCACACCAGAGGCAAAATTCTTCTGGGAGCTCTGCAGAAACTCATTCATATTTCAGGTATAAATTTAAACATTTGGATTATACCCAAACTGTTGAATATTCAGATTATAATCAAAGTTCAAAAGACTCCTAAAGTGTGAACACTGAGAATGAAAATTTGGCAAAACGTGATAATCTACACAGTATTTCTGTTATTTTTTTCCTTGAGCACCAATTAATAAATGTGCATTCAAGATTTATGATTTTGCTGAAGCGTTTCTTTTCTAAAAAGTCCAAAAGTTGGTAGGAAAAGGGCTTTGTTATATCAGTGGGTTTGTTCCATGCCACAAATTTAATGTACGAGGTCACTTGGAATATAATGTGTAGTGAAAGAATCTCATTAGGCTAAAATGAATGTAAAATGTGTCAATTTGATCCAAATGAGAACTGTAGTAAAACCATGTTTGATGTTCATGTGCAATAAATCTTTAACATTTGTCTGTAAAGTATTAGAGAACCCATAGGGAAATCTCTATTTGTGATAGCTGCACATTTCCAATGATTTTTCCTATAATCCTTTGTTGACATTTAGCATATGGTAACAGAAAAGAAGATCCTAAAATGAGAATTGTTACTTATTATTCTAAGGTAAACAAGATGGACACTCTGCATGTAGGTTTCTGAGAACGATGAGATTTATGAAAGCATCCCTCCATCAGGAGCTCATCTTTCAGTCCCTCCTCAGTGAAGAAGTATGACATCAAAGGTGCCCTACCTGGCCGTTAGTCAAGTCAATGTTAAACTGTCTGATGGCACCATCCTGCCAGTTGGGCTTTATTTTGATATATTCATATTGTTAATTACTGTTGTATTTCAATTTTCTCTCTAGTATTTTTGTTCATTCATAATAGCTTTACGGTTCAGCGGACCGAAATGACTAAAATGAAAGATTTCCAAGATTTCTTCTGGGAGTAATTTACAAAAGACCACAATTTTTTAATTGCTCCTGATGTTTAGTTCTGGATATCTGGAAGAGGAGAAATCAGCCCAACTCTTTTAGTTGCCACACCAACCGTATCTGATATGTATTTTTCCGATCACTCTCGATCGCTTTGTCCCTTATTTTGAAGGCTGTGTTGTAGCAGTGTCACGGTGTTTATATTTCTGCAGCTCACACTTGCTTTTGCAAGAGAATTACGAGCTATTTATGTCCTTTGAGGAGGCTCAGGGAATAATGGGTGAAATGTCAGAAACAATTAACAAAAATGAAGGCATTTCATTTAACCGGTAGAAGAAATACATAACTTTTGCTGAATGACTGAACTTGAAGTGCCACCAGATTGTTACAATATGAGCTCTGGCTCCCGATTATCACAAAGTTTTCTATAAAGAAACCCCAACCTTACAACACTTGCATGCCAAAGGTTGCAACACAAGCTTTGGCAGGAAACACGAAAATGCTCCAGCATGGGAAAAGTCTTAGAGCAAACTTGCATCTGGGCTGATTTATGTTTTTACGCCAAAGCAACAGCAGCTTTCTGAAGCCAAGGCATGACTTTATGGCTGTAGTAACAATACTCGCTGGGAAGCTGTGCAGCATCAGCCCAGCCGTGCCCTGACAAACCCTCTTCCCCATGTTCCCCACCAACCACACCAGCCGGTTTTTATAGCATTTGTCCATCTCGTTATTGCTGTGCAGGCCCTTTATCAATAAATGTGGTGTTCTCGGTCGAGTTTTCTTTGGCTTGCAGTCTGCTTTACAAAACCACTGCATACTTGACAGTTTGCCCTAGTTAAGAATTCTTTGGTCAGAGAAAGCCTGGAGAATGAAACAGTATCTGGTGTTGTAAAATCTTGACCAGATTCTGAAATATTGCCTAAGCCCCTGTCAACTCGAAGGTGATTTCTCCAGGTCATGGTTTAGAGGGGAATTGATGGTAGAGTCTGCTGCCTGCTCGGTCTGCACTATATCTTTTTCAAGAGTGCACGCAGTCACCTTTAGCATTCACTGCTTT
>JANHGB010060951.1:0-37472 GCA_026283785.1 Coracopsis vasa
TCTTTACTGTGAGGGTGGTGAGGCACTGGAATGGGTTGCCCAAGGAAGCTGTGAATGCTCCATCCCTGGCAGTGTTCCAGGCCGGGTTGGACAGTCTTGGGTGACGTGGTTTAGTGTCAGAGGTGTTAGGGCAGAGGTGCCCCTGCCTGCGGCAGGGGGGTTGGAACTAGATGATCTTAAGGTCCATTCCAACTCTAACTATTCTATCATCCTATGATTATACAGCAAAACATGCAAAAAAATTTTATACATTTCTGTTACAATATTTCTGACTGAGGTAAAAATTTCCATTGTACTGAGGTCTGTGCTTATAATAAATTTGGAATTGTAGTCTTGGGAGGTAATGACTATACTTAAACACGATAGCTGTTTGAAAAGATCCCATCATTGCAATATCCTAAAACACTTCACTAATTTGAAATGCAGTTATAAAAGCTTTTAAAGACAAGTTCTCTGACACTGAAGTATAATTGTTATAAATATTCAAGAGTATGCAGTGCTGCTCAGATCCAAGGGAAACAACTCTTTTATTTAATAAAGAAGAATAATTTTCCAAGCACAGGGAAAGGACAGTATTGCCTGCAGAAAGAGCACGCCATCGTTTTCTAATCTTAATTTCAATATTTGGTGTTGGGAGAGGGTGGCTGTGCAGTCTTAATGAACGCTGCTTGTACTTAATCCCTTGTGCTGGTTTTGGCTGGGGTAGAGTTAATTTTATTCACAGTAGCTGGTATGGGAATGTTTTGGATTTGTGCTGGAAACAGTGTTGATAGCACAGGGATGTTTTAGTTACTGCTGAGCACCGCTTACACAGAGCCAAGGCCTTTTCTGCTCCTCACACCACCCCATCAGTGAGTGGGCTGGGGGTGCTAACCCCTGCTGACCCAATGGATATTCTAGATCATATGGTGTCATCCTCAGTCTATAAAGTAGGGAGAAAGCTGGCTGGAGGCCACTGCCTGGGAACTGGCTGGTTGGTGAGTGGTGAACAACTGCACTGTGCATTATCTGGTTTGTATATTCTGATTCTATTATTATTATTGTTGTTGTTATTGTTGTTACTATTATTATCACCATCATTATCATTGTCATCATCCCTTCTTTTTCTGTACCATTAAACTCTATCTCCACCCACAAATTTTACTGTTTTTTTCCCAATTCTCTCCCCATTCCACTGCAGGAAGGGAAGGAGAGTGAGGAGAGGCTGTGTGGTCTTCAGCTGCCTGCCAGGGTAAACCCTGACAGCCTTAAACATGAAACTGAGCACTCCAGCAACAGACTCTGCAGAACGACTCAGAGAACTAATGAAGAACGTATTTTTCTCTGGCTATAAAAGAGGTAGTGATTAAGATACTCTGAATGCTACAGGAAAGCAAATTATAAGCATGATTCTGTAATATTATTATTATTGTATTATTATTGTACATTCTAAAATAAAACTGAGAACATACACCCAGCCTTCCAGTTTTCTAATCAGTTAAAATGTTTACTTTCATGGGGGCAGAGTTTCCTCCTTTCATTCATTCTTTTCTTTCAATAAACACACTCTGCTCTTTGGCCACAGAATGCTTTTTTTTTTCTTCCCTCCCCTCAATTTCGAAGTCAATTCCATCTATTGTTTGGATGAAGGGCACAGAAGATAGATGCTATGCATAATAAAATCACAAATATTTTTTTCATCTTGTGTTCTGACCTTTTTGGAAGTAATTTTCTCTGTAAACCCACAGTAAAGTCTGTGATCTGTGCTCTTTTTTATTTTCCCCCAGAACTGCTTCTCTGTGTATTTAATAACAGTTATTACTGTTATGCTATAGCTTGCTTCACTAAGACCAGAATTTTCAGACTCGGGTGCCTACAGTTCTGGTGGCTTTTAGATAGCAAAATCAGATACCTCCCAAAAAAGGACTGACTTTTTAAAGGAACTTCATTCCTACTGTAATCCATAGCATTGCTGGGGCTGCTTGCTATCTTGGAAAAACATGACACCTACATTTAGGTGCTTTGACATGGATACTATGCCTCCACTTCAGACAGACTTCACAGTTGGGGTTTAAAGATCTGCCAGTTTAGTGCGATATAGTATCTAAGAACAGAGTTCTTCTTTGAATGCAAATGTAAAGGTAGGTAAATATCTGCAATTTTCCAAAACTGTCCATTTGTTCATACTGGCAATGCAAATACACTACAACTGCAGTTGAAAAACTTATACTTTCAGTGGGTTTATTGTCAGAGAGTATTGAACATATCCACATACTTCACAAAAATAATATCACTGTGGACATTGTGACATATAGGACAAGAAGTGAAAGAACGATGTCCTCACAAAGGGAATTTATATAGACAGGATCGATTTTTCCAGACTCATATATAAAGTCAGCCTGGTCTTTATGTGATCAATGACTTCAGTGGTGCAAAATAAATTCCTGACACAGCTTGTGCTGGTTGTCATACCTGGTCTTGAGAAAGAAAACAACAGATCTTTAGTGATCTAGACCAGAATGTCTTCAGAATTTGTTGCTTTTACCTCGCAAGTGTAACTGCTGGCTTGGTTTGTAAAAATGGTTAAAAAGTATTTTCCTAAAAGATTGTTTTCACTGCTTCCAGTTTATCTACTGCAACACCTGATCCAGTGGTGAGCAATGACTAAGAGTCTGTGAACTCCAAAAGGCAGTGAAAACCTCGAGACACATAGTTCACTGTCAAGACAGATCCTTTAAGGGATCCCCAGCTACCTTAGTAGGCATTCAGTCCTAGCCTTTACCCCTCACTTTTGCCAAATGATGAAAGAGCACTTTGGCTTGGCCAATTACCTGTTTTGTGTGTATTTTTGTGGTGAATAAGTAGCCTTTAATTGGAAACTCACATACATGTTTTAATTTTGGCAGAAACGGGCTAAATAAATCAGCTTCATCAGAGAAAGCCCTCTTCAACCATGCCAGACTTCAAATCAACTGTATGTGGCTGAGGTCTAAATAAAGAATTGGAATCTTGAGGGTGGGGAAAGCTTCTGTGAATGGCAATTAGAAGTAAGACAACTACCATACATGAGAACAGTACTTAAAGTGTTTGTAGGTAGGATGTGACTACAGGCTTTTTTAGGTAATAGATGCCACTCCTGCATATCTTACTCTGTAATATTTAGAAATTCCCTGCATACTGAATAAAAGCAGAAATCAGGGCTCTTTCTAAACTGCCAATAGGACCTCCTGCAATTTCCTGTGTTTTCTCTAGAGGTCTCCTATCTAACTAATGCCAGTGTCCATGCCTTGGATTCTAGTATTGGTTGGGAGACATGACTGAAAAACATTATAGAATATAGCTGGTTGAAGACTTTACTTTTTGTAGTTGTGCAAACCTTTCTAGGTTTCTGAATGCAAATAGGAAAAACGAAAAGTAAAGTTTCTGAAAATGACTCTGTAAAACACAAACACCCCCCTTGCACAAACACCATGTTTTCTACTTCTTTTACTCTATAAAAAACAGTGGTTTTGTCCTTTCTTCAGTGCCATAATTACCATGGAAACAGAACTGCAAATTAAAACAGAAATAACATGGTTTATGCTCACAATAAAATAAAATATACCCTAGAGTTTAACTCAACCAACATAAATTGCCTGAATTATCTGCACACATTTGATTGTTGAAAATTTAATTTTAGTTTTCTGAGAAAATCTTGAGGTAGTTCCTGTTTAGGAACAGAGAACTGACAGTACAGAAAGGGCTCAGTCTTTAAGAGACTGGCTGGCTGATGTGTGTGTACACTACATGTGGAATTTGTGTATGTATTTATTTAGCTAAATAACTTTTCATTTAGCAAATCAATCACGTTTCAGATCCTGAAAACCAGGCTTAATAGATCTGTTTCACCAAATTCATTAAAATCATAATTTAAATTGTGTTCAGTTATGTGGTTGAGGTTTCTGTTGTTATAAAGGTTCTCTCTCCCAGGTTTCTCTCTCCCAGTTTTGGTTTAATGTTGGTCTTTAATAGCTAAGTAGTCAGAATCCTGCAAATTACCTGCATAGTTCTATTGTCTCATACACTTACATTCCCATGAATGAAATTTCACAGTTCCTCATGTACAGCAAGTTTAATTCCTGAGAAAATCTGACTTTTTCTCTATTAAAGAGAGTAGAAGCATGAACAAAAAATGTACTCACCATTTTTTGTTGAAATTATGAGACCTACAGGTGCAGAATACTCTGTAACTTGGTTTGTAAATATTTGTTTCAGCAAAACCTTCAACATCAGGCTTCTCAGGAAGGTGGTGGAATCACCATCCCTGGGTGTGTTCAAGGCCCTCAGTGACATGATTTAGTGGTGGACTTTGCAGTCCTGGGGTAAAGGTTGGATTTGGTGATCTTAAAAGTCTTATCCAACCTAGTTGATTCTGTGATTCTATCATTTGAAACTTAGGAAAACAACCATACCTGCCATTTCCATACATATATGTGTATTATGTATATGCACATATATGTACATGCACACATACAATATATATATGTATTGGCATACACCTGAATACTACCTACAACACTAAACCATATATTTCACAAAGTATTCCAAAGGAGGTTTTAAGCAAGAGTGTAGCTACATATAATGAGATTCCTTTCTATTTTGCAGCAAGAAAATGACTTCAAATTTTGCCAATGACTGAATGTATGAGCTTGAAATAACCTGTGCAATTTTGGCTTCAACTGATCCACATTACTGTTACCATGTAAGTTCTTTTTACAAATGATCAAAATATTTAGCTTCCTATTAATTTTTACTCTCGCATACTGTGAAATATTGTTTAGCATGGGGTTTAATTTTCTTTTTATTACTGCAATGCCATGATTATAACATGTTTGAAGGTAATTCAGTGCTTCACTGAATACAGGGAAACAAGAAGGAAGTCATCACTACAATGTTTTCTATAGCCTGAGTACTCTTGTCTCATTATTTTTCCCTAACAAGGAGTTTATTGTAGTAATTATTTATTCAGGGCACCTGAAACTATGTTTCATTTAAAAATCAGGTCACCCAAGAACACCAAAACTAGACAAGGCATTAAAATACATTTAATGAAACTTCCAACAAATGAAACTGGTGGGACAGAGAGCTTTTCAGCAGGGGCTGTAGTTCAAACTGCTTATTAAGATAACCTCCTGTGGAGCAGTTTACCTCTCATGTTGGTTTTTATATTCTTTCCTTGTCTTGTTTTTATTTGGCAGTAAAAATACATCCTGTCCTGTTTTGCAAAACCTGGAACTAAGAATAACTTATGCAGCACGTACAAAGTTTTTAAAGTCATTTCATGTGAAAAACATTTAAAAAATGATCAAACATGTCTAGCACTTCATTTATTGCCAGATTCAGTCAGCCACCTAGAAAAATGCAGGGAATTCTTACAAATATACTAACTAGGTCTGATATTTATGTTGGTGGGAGTTCTGAATGAGCAGAAACAGAAGAAAAGCTTAACAGTTCAGCCCAGTTAGATGCTTCTAAAAAACTTACAGGAAGATTCATGTATACGTACAATTTAAATATTACCTCTCTTCCTTTTCTTTCATCTTTGGGTGGGCTTGGTAGCTCTGCTCTGTTTCTCCATATGTACCCATGTGACCCAGCAGTGATGTTTCTGTGTCATTTTGAAGTTTAACAAGACTACTTTGTAATCTTACATTCTCATGTTCCGGTTTGTGAATGGAAGATGTGAAATTTCCATGTTGTTTGTTACATAAATCTATACTCTGTGCAAGAAGATAAAGCCATCATTATATAGTTATCTTTTCCACAACAAATGGATGTTAGTATTTTTAACAAGCAAACACAAAACAATGCTCTATGCTAAAGAAAGACCTAGCTACTATATATAATCACGCAGCACTCAGAGGAAACCAAGAGAATTGCCTCCAGAAAAAAACCCACTGTAGATAAACGGAAAAGAATGGATAACAGCCTCTATAACACAATAAAACAAATTGAAGTTTCTCAACAAACATGCATCCAAAATATTATTATTGTAAATTCATCACTTGCTTTATAAAACTTATGACATAAAAGAAACCATAACAGCTATAGCTGCAGACTGTATTGCTCCCTCCAGTAGCAATCCCACCAGAAATAATAAGAAAAAATTATAGAAGTTCATTACTTTACTAGATACAGGGTATGTCTACAGGCACAATTTAATATCTGTGTCAAGATACAGTCACCTTCAGCTTCAGAAGCAGTAAAGTAAAGCCACATTAGCACACTGCTCTCTATGTTACTAAACCCTGCTTCTCAGTTGGGCTAGTCCACACGGTCTACAAGTCATAACACTAAAAGTGCAAGCAACATGTGCTCTGCAACTAGGGCTTAAAGAAGCCCTACTAAGGTATAAAGAAGGGAAGATGGAGATTAGCTGTGGAAGTTGACTAGCCAGGATACTGCATTCCTTTTTTGTCCTGTTACTTTTTCTATAAAGCCTACACTGCACACCAGAGCTAGCTAATTCGGAACTACTTCTCTGCAGAATACTGCATTGCATTGTGTAAGTATATCTGCAATAGCAGTATATTGTCATTAACAGAAATATCTCAAATGATTTCATAGAACCATAGAATAGTGTGGGTTGGAAAGGACCTTAAGGATCATCTATTCCAACATCTCTGCCACAAACAGGGACACCCTCCACTGGACCAGGTTGCTCCAAGCCCCGTCCACCCTGGCCTTGAACACTGCCAGCGATGGGGCAGCCACAGCTTCTCTGGGCAACCTGTGCCAGTGTCTCACCATCTTCATAAAAAAACCAACCAAACAAAACCCTTTCTTATGAACAATCTAAATCTCTCCTCTTTCAGTTCAAGATCCTTGCCCCTTCTCCTGTTACTACGAGACCTGGTAAGAAGTCTTTCTCCATCTTTCTTATAAACCCTGATTAAGTACTGAAAGGTTGCTCTGCATAGGAGAGGTCGTCAAGTCCTCTGACTATTTTTGTGGCCTCCTCTTGACTTGCTCCAACAGGTCCATGTCCAGATTATACACAAAATACTAAACCCCAAAACATTCTATTAAGTTTTGCTTTCATGTATTTCTAGATTTACCTTATTCTTTTGGAAGTTGGTAACTCATGAGTATTAAGGATTTGGATCTTAGTATACAGTTAGCACAACTGAAAGCTTGTCTGTTCCTTGCACTATCTGGTCTAATGTTATCTCTTCCTGTAACCCTTGCCTCGCTTAGCTAATTTTAGGGGAAATTTATGAGCCAAGCTGGCATGGAAGTACCAGAAAATAAAAGGAAATTTAGTTTGCAAGGATGGCAAGCAGGGGCTCAGCTGTGTCTCTGAAGTGAAGTGGCAGAACAAAGGAAGGACAGCACTAAGTCACACTACCACTACTAGCTCTCAAGTCAGCAGTACAGTTATAATGGCATGAACCCCAAAACTGAGCTGGCACAGCTACATTGCTTTTGAAATCTAAACAAGTAACCCTGCCTGGTGATACATTATACTACACTGACCTAAGCTAGCATTAGTTTGAGGAGTCTGTGTAGTGCTCTGCTGTACTGTGCAAACACATCTGTAAAAATCTCTCCAGTTCCTAAAATCTTAGCATGAAATACCTCACAATCTTTAATGTTTAGATTTTCCCAATACATTAGTAAAGTAGGAAAGACTTGTTAAGTCCATAAATGCATTGATATATGTAGTGACCTTGGTATATCTACTGACTGGATTTTACTGTTCAAATTTAACAGACGTGGTATCTACAAGGATTCTTTTCAGACCAGTTCTTCTCAACCTTCATGAAGAATACCACCATAGAGAAGAGCTAGACATGCATACACACATCCATTTATGTTTCCACAATAATGTCATATATACACATACATATATCCATAATAGTGTACATGTATGTATAGGTAATACGTCACTGATAGAGGTATATGCTATTTTAAGGGTGTGGAAAAATGTGGCATTCTTTCGTACATTTGTCAGTCTACAGTAAGGCGATTAACAGGCTACAAATCCCCCAAAGATGCATTTACAGCAGTATTTGCAAGCAACATTGCAGTGTTTTTTCTAGTGATAGATAAAATAACTGCAGATGTTCGTAAGCAGGAGACATTTTGAAGCTTTGTGTGGAAGGCAGCATATATAATATTTATTGTACCTATAAAAACTACAGTACTACATGATATTATGGCACACTTTTTATGAATTAAACTTTAAAAATCCTCTGTTTGAAGAAAAATAAATGCTGAACTCCAAAAATAAGCTGGGTGGGGACAAAATATGTCTGGTTTTTACACTCTTATTTAAATATCATTTGAAGAAATCGGTAATATAGTAAACCCAGGACATATCTTCGTATCTGTGAGAACGATGACTGTTTAAAAATACATATTTTCTGAAATAAGTGATGTAACTTACAAAAAATAAGCTCCAAGAAACTGTTTATTGTCTAGACAGTTACTGAAAAATTTACCTTACTTTTACTTTACTACAGTTAAGGTCAAAATTATTCCTAGCTATACCCATCTTCAGGCTGAGTTAAATCCACTTGGTGTTGATTATGTCTCACACCTTATTTCTATTAATTTATTTTACTTAGGTCAGAAATCTCTAAATCTTGCCATGATCTCAATCTACATTTACAGTTAATATAAGTAACTGTTCTGCGTATTGCATAGATTAAAAAAAATACCATGCAACTTTTACACACCTGGTTTTCCACCATCTCTTCTAGATGTGTGTTTTCAGAGCTCATAAGTTTGTATTGGGAATGCAGGAACTAGGAAAAGATTAAATTCTCTGTTAAATACAAGAATATTACTGTTAACTTTAAATAACACTGTGTATAGATATATACGTTTAATTTTACAAAACATACATAATTATGAAACTAAATACAATGTTTTTTAAATACAGCAATACTAAAGCAGAAAGAACTCTTAAACCACCTATAAAAGATACAGAAATGCAATGCTTCTGATTTTATTTACCTTTTTTCACTTAGGAAAATATGGGAATTTACTTGCAGTTAGGAGATACAAAGAGAGACAGATTTTGCAGGCCACTGAAACTGGATGAAATCTTAGTCATGGAGCCTAGAAACAACATCCACTCTTTTAGTGCTATGGTAGGGAATATATGCTGGCAAAGCCACACAACAGGAGATGTCTCATTTTCCCAAGCACTAACTTTCCTATTGTCAAAAGTGAAGTATTACATTGAACACAACTTTCAATATGCAGTGACCTTCTCAAAAAACAGAGATCCCCAGAAAGCTCTAAATATGAAGGTTCTTTTTGTTCACAAAACTAAGTAATGAAGGTAACATATTTGGTTTTAATACAAAAAATTGACATTAAAATACTGGTATCTTACAGTTTTCAGCTTTCAAATTATCAGAATTTTCTAAGCAGATACGTAACATTCTTCAAAAAGCTTTAAAAAAAACCCTGAAAAAGTGTTCTAGATACTCTAACAAACAGTTCTAATGATAAAGTGCATATAATAACAACAAACTTGAAGTTTTCAGGATCTTTTTCATGATAAAATGATAACTACAGTCAATAGTCAGAATGAATTGCAATTTAGATGTACAGCTGACATTTGCCAGTGCATTCTTGTTCCAGTATCAATTTGGCTGCTCTAGTAATACTTCACAGATATTACAGTACTGCTGATGAAAACTACAGCAAGAAATGTAATGTCTTTTTTCACAGATAATGTATGTCATTACCAATAGTGTGGAGTAAAATGATCTAAACTGGTTTTTGCCTGCTTGCATACCTGTTGGTTTGCTAACAATTTGTCTTTTATCTCCAATTCCATTTTTAACTGTCTTTCCAGAAGACTAGCTTTCTCCATGATAGTTGCTATAGTGATCTCCTGACGAAGCTCTTCTGCCAGGTCAGAGATTTCCATCTTCATTCTTTCCTTCTCAGAGTGATGGGACTGCTCCTCTCGATAAACATGGTTTCTTATCTGGAGCAAAATGTTTCAAGAAAAAATGTTATGCAGTATATATGACTGCATCATTTGCTACCTATCAGTGACTTTTTTGCTGTTGCTTCCAAGGTATCAACTCTTCTAACTGAACCAGAGATTTTTGACATTGCATAATAAAATGTCTTCATGAATCAGGGCATATAGCTTTATCTATTTTTATGGGGTCTTTTTTTCAACCCTTCTGTTGTGCTTTCATTTACCTATTCAGTGTTGTGCTTTTGTTTACCTATTCAGTATTAGAATTGAACAAAACACAAGACATTCAAATCGATCTTTAAAAGGAATGTACTAAAAATAATGCTAAAAATTGGTATTTATGGCAAAGACTATCCAAGGAAATATCCATTCAATATACCTAAGTCTGATTTAGTTATATTGCTCCTAAGTTAATTTAAGTTTGAAATAAGTTTAATGCAGCTGAAATTAACTTAGGGCAATATAAATAAATCAATCTAGAGACTCTTTGATGAGAAACTATGTTAGAAATAAAGAACATATACAGTAAATCACTTTATGAGAATTTTTCCTACCATTACATATAAAGTTTAAGGTCAAACTTTCTACACTGTATCCTGTGCACAGTTCTCCAAAGAATCAGCACAAAGGTTGTTCTCTTATCTTTTACTAGAACCAACAATTCAGCACTGATTGATTGATAGATTTTTTAATTATGTAAGAAACAAAACTACATAACCCAGCAAACAACCTTTCAACCCTATTTTAATAATTCCTTGCAGGACTGTAAACGATCAGTAACAGATGGCATTTCATTTTTATTTATGCAAACTACACAGAAATACTAGAATTGTAAACAAATAGATGGAGATGCAAAAAACTCTAAGAGTTAGATCATGCCTATCATGCCAAAATTGCTGCATCCGAGTCAGCTGTGTGCAATTAGAGATATTCCTGCTTTGATTGCTACTGAGCAAAACCACAACATGCCTGAAGAGGAGTTCTGAGCATCCTCTACTCCCAGAGTGTTTTGGCCTGCCAAGCCATATGCCAGTCCACAGTGCTTGCACACAGCACTTCAGAAATGTGTAATGCAACGCGATATGTAGTTCAAACTAAAGAGCGCTGCTCTAGATTGTGTAGCTATCTGTCCTACTGACAGTTGATCTGTTGACATACCTTACATCTGAGACCACCTACAAACTACTACTTACCTTCTACAGCCTATTAATTACTTTTAGTCTTAGAGGGTTTATTATTTGCATGGTATCACTCGAATCACAGTGATGCTTGAGCATGGTCTCTTCCCTTACTTCAGAGAAGTGGCTAACTCTGCACAGAATCAGAATGTCAATTTTACAGCTATGCACCTACCTCCAGAAATACAATCATATATGAAAACTTTCTTATGTATCAAAACTTCATGCTCTCCTAAAACCACAGTTTATCTCCTGCTCTCTTCTACATATGATCATATCCGAAGTCAGTACTTTTCTCTCTTCTAAAAATCCTATATTGCAATTAAGATCTGGAAATACTTAATAATATGAAATACCTCATTTAGCTCTTCTTGCTGGCATTCTTGACTTTGTGCCAACAGTAATAACTTGGTGTTTTTATTTTCTAGTTGCTCAGTAAGTTGTACACAAAATGGCTGATGCCTTTAAATAAGAAATAAACAAAACATTAAACAAACAGAACATTCAATAACCTTTACCTTACAGCATCCTCTCTACAGTGTAAAAGTGAGGAAGACCTGTGTGCTGATGAAAAAATACAACAATTGAAGATTTGGCCTAAACCAGGTTGGATCTTGTGAGATTTCTAGAGATTAAGGACAATGCGAGTGCATGCAGAAAGAATCCTGAAATCTCTTGCAGACTGGTATTTCCTATAACCTCAAATAGCTGCAGTAGATTAGATAAACCCTAAAAAGATGAATGTTTTACTCAAAGGAGGTTAGGGAGAATCTTAATCACACTAATTCCAAAGTGTTTTAATGCTGAGAAAATGGAAAAAGCTTGTAAACATATAAACAGAAATAGATAAAATGCATTGATTTTTAAAGATCTAGGCAGCATTAAAGCCTTTTTACAGAGCCTGCATCTATTGCTGCCATCTTCTTGTATATAATTGCCAATGAAAATGTTTATTCTAATATTGTTTAGAATTTGACATTTGAATCCAGAGTATCTTAAAACAGCTTTAATTTATATCAAATATAAAAATAAAAGTTATTAGCTCATTATTAGCTCAATTTAAATATTGTCTTCAACATACATTTCCTGCATATCTTTATACTCTCTGATTTTCTGTAGTTCTGCATGCATCTGTTGGCATTCCAGTTGTATCCTTCTCCAGAGAGCATCCCGTGACTGCAGCTCATTCCTCATTTCTGAAAAGCCTGCCTCCATGTTCTAAACAAACAAGCAAATACATAAATAGTTGAATAAATTTAGACGGCTCAAAAAGGTGTGTGTTAACACATCAGTTTCAATACCTATATAATTTGGATGAAAGGACATACATGGTTTTATTATAAGTTTCATTTCTGACAAAGACACTGCTTTTGTGTCAGTTCCCTTCTCCAGAATTGTAATCTAAAAATCAGATGCTGAATATTCTTTAGCTCTTGCAATGTTCCAATGCATCTGCCTCTGAAACCAGCATAGGAAATATCATTCAGAAGTTCTTTATTGTACTAAATGCATCTAAAATACATAGTTTGCTTGTTTCAGCAGGTTCTCCACCCTAGAACATGCTTCACATGCAAGAATCAGTGCCACAAGCAACTTCCATTTTCTATTTTCCTAACAGCATTTCCAAATTTATAAGCTTGAAAACTACAAGGCTATAGAAAGGCAGGATTACCTGCATGTCTTTATTAAACATTGCCTGGAAGCTTGGAGCAGATCCATCTAGACATCTGTACTTAGCCAAGGTGTGTGCTGAATCATCTTCAAAACTAGTTCTATCTGCATGGAGTCAATTGCTTATTTAAGCGAACATCACAAAATTATTGAACTATCACAAAAAGATTCTTCTAAGGGACTCCACAGATCTTACCTCTATTTTGCCACTAATTTCTGACTGATAACATGATAGGTAACCTGAAGATCTGTGTTACATTCAGCATCACAAACTCTGAATTTTCCCAAATATACTGAGAACATACTCAAGAACTTGTAAATATAACCCACAAATAACAAAAGTAGCAATAATAATCAGATTCTTGCAATAATAATATTCAGAGAATATTTATTTCCTCTCACCCAAGATCCAAAAGCATCTTCCATATTAAAACAAAGGATTTTCCAAGGATGTTGATCCTTTGCCTTTAAAACCATTACACTAAACCCATTAGTATTTTTCCTAGTTTCTTCATTTTATTTTAATACAGTTTCCATGTTTAAAAGCTAAAATAAAGTCTTTAAACTTTCATAAGACAACTGGAATCCAGAAATGACACTGCAAGCAAGGAACTTCAAAGGTTTGTTTTCCTTAGAGCCTTATATGAGAATGACCTTCCTTCCAAGAAGCCTGTGGTTTTTCTTCAGCTAAAAGGGCTGCTGCAGACAGATATGAAGTGCTTTTGCTGCATATATAGGTTCATTCATTTTACCCTTTGTTAATATAAGGCTGAGAGAGCTTTTTTAAACTCTGAAATGCAAGTCTGGGCATATTCATGTGAAATAAAGCTTAATGAACTGTTAAAATTCTCTGCAAGACTTGCTTATGATCATCTTCATGACTTCAACATTCAAGAAAGAGCCACAGTTATTTTATAATATATGAATCTGGGAGAGGGTTATCCCCCTGATTTCATTCTGGGATGGATAAGAGGAATGAATGCTGCACAATTATGTGGTAGAAGCCATATCTGACTGCAGTCATCATACAGATTTACATAAATTGTATTTTCTTCTGTGAATTGTAATAATAGCAGGAACAACAACAGCCACAGCAGCAGCCACAATAATAATTGAAACAGAACTTCAGGTCAAGAGTTTCACACATCACTGAAAAAAAAATCATTTAGATATGTACCACTTATTATTTTAGGGAATATCTCTTGCATCTAGTTAAAACACTAAAAAGAAAAGTAATTTTGAACCAGAAAACTTTAGGTTTTGTTTAGAGAATATTTAATGAAATACAAGTTTTTAGAGTCTGTTTCAGTCTGAAAAATTTTCCAAATCCTCTCTTTTCTTCCCATGTTTGATATCAAAAGGAAGTCTCAAAAATTTCCTCATCAAGTCCTGTTCTAATAGTACTCAAAGCTGTTTGTGGTGGATTGACCCTGGCTGGACTCCAGATGCCCAACAAAGCTCTATCACTGCCCTCCTCAGCTGGACAGGGAAGAGAAAATATAACAAAAGGCTTGTGGGTTGAGATAAGGGCAGGGAGAGATCACTCAGCAATTGCTGACATGGGCAAAACAGATTCAACTCAGGGAAATTACTTTAATTTATCACTAATCAAATCAGAGTGGGGTAATAAGAAATAAAACTAAATCTTAGAACACCTTCCCCCCACCCCTCCCTTCTTTCCGCGCTCAGCTTCACTCCTGATTTTTCTACCGCCTCCTCCAGAGCAGCACAGGGGGATGGGGAATGGGAGTTATGGTCAATTCATCACACACTGTCTCCGCTGCTCCTTCCTCCTCATGAGGATATACGGAAGATATATGAGGCACAATACTAGGCTTGCTGCCATTGCCATCAACCTTCTCCCCACCTAGATTCCCATTTACCTCTTCCTTCTTTACCCACATCAGATCCAGCTATTTCCATCCTCCACCTAGCACTCCTTCACATAAACCTGCTTACTTCTTCCAGCTGACAACAGGCCTTGTCCTTCCTGCTTTCTCACACAGACATTCCTAAAAATATATCTTCTCTGAGCTACACCTTTTCACCATACATTGAATTTACATCAGTGTTTTCCTTCTGCAGCTTTTTGCAAATGTGGCTTTTCTAACACAGCAGTATTCCACACTACCAGCACAGTTATTGTGCAACTTTCTGCCCTTTAGCTGACAATGCTATGTACATCTATCTCCTCTTCTACTTAATATATCTTCAGTGCTTCCTACAGCTCCTGTATTCTATTCACATGATTCCAAAAATCCTCTTGCTTGAAGATTTTCTTTAAGGCTACAGCACAATAACACCTACTTTCTCTGTTGTACAGCATCAATCCACCTGCTCCGATTGCCATGGTTTCTTCCGCTTCGTATTCTAATCCTACCACTTTTGACGGCAGACTTTCTAACAGGCCCCAAATCAGAGATTTTTGGTTGCATACTGATAACCTGTATACTAATGTGCAGATGAAATGTATAAACATCACATGAGCTAAACTTGGCTGTTCAGACAACTCCTGAAATTAACCTCCACCACATATATGTTAATTCACATGAAGTATATTCCGTATGCAGTTATAACTCTGCTATAAACAGGAATAGATATATTGTTGTCTATAAACAGGAATAGATTATCCTTCTCCAGAAAGAGTTGAAGTTACTATAGGCCACTCAATATTTTACTGGACCTTAAAGTGCTTCAATGAATAAGCAAAAGCATAATTTATATTTGTTACCAGAAAAAAATAGCAACGAGAATCTCATTCCTGATCTATTTCAAACATAGCTAATAAAAAAGTCTGTAAAGGTCTTGTATTATCTCAGGCTTGTCAGAACTCATATATCAAGACCAAAAGAAGAGGCACAAATGGCTGTCTTCAGACATCAGTGCTATGTTGAAAAACAATAAACTAGGGATAAGATAAAAGCTGAGGGTTCTTTACATGGTTGGCAACTTAAAAATTCATTGACTGCAAAATCTTCTCTCAATAATAATGAAGTGTACCACACACGTTTCTATGTACTTGTTTACTAGCTATGTGTCAGGCACAGTGTACAACAAGGTGTAAATCAGATAAAGAGATTTCATAGAAGTCATTTATGCACAAGAAACCAAGTGAACTAGGCTGAGTTTTTGTAGATGCTATGGATATAGGAAAGTTACAAAACCCCTAGATAAACAGACAAGAATAAAATATAGCACTACGTATCAAACATATTTCTGTTTTCTTTTTAAGTGCCACTAAAAAAATATACTGTTCACAGCTCATTCTGTGTTCCTGTAAATCACACACCTCATGTACAGATCTTTTATAAAGGCATCTCAGTACAACTTTTTAGAGTATATTCCTAAGTAACTAATTAACCAACATTAATCCCACAGTCATCAGGAGAAAAAAGAAAACCCATCACTACCTGGCACTGGTTTTGGTACATTTTTAGATCCTCTCGGAGTTTCAGATTTTCCTCTTCTAGTTTATTCTTGTTTATTGCTATTTCATTCACGGTTGCCTTCAGTCTTTCAATCATCAGCTCATCCGTTTCACTTTTGGGCTGGTCACAGGTGGTTACCTCTTCTTGTTCGTGTTTCTTACTGCTTATTTGGAATTGATAATTCTGGGTCTGCTTCTATAGAACAAGGAAATCTTTTAAATGAAATTCAGTAATTCTATGTAAATTGCTAGGACCAAATCATTCCTATTTAAAACATAAAGCTATTTCCATCTTCACCAGAATCTGCTTAGAAAAAATGGCACAATTGAAACAGCTTGCATTACTTCTCTAAAGGATTCTTCCTTTATTTAGACTTATGTTCCTTGTCCTCAGTTAAAAAAATGTTTCAGAGACTCTGAAGGGCACAGAATTTTTTCAAGGATATTTCTCCTCTGCTGTGTATTTCCCTAGTACTTAATGTTAATTAGCCTCAAATGTGGAAAAGGTGATTCTGATGACCTACACAAGGCAGTTACCTATAAAAAATAATTTGAGAGAAACGTTCTTCTTTGATTCATTGAACTCAGTAGGAGTTGTGTGTGTATGCGCCTCAGGATAGATATTAACCTTTGACTAGAGGCTAGCATTACATAGTTCATGTATAAACAGCTCAGTTACTACAGGAACTGCACTTTGATATCATTATCCTTAAACTTGGGGAAGATTCATCTGCACGTTCTGCAGAGTCCCACACTCCGTTCGGTTTCGTGTACTAATTAAAATCCTAAGACAAAACCTTCAGAAAACTGGTATTGCCAGGATTTCTGAACTCACCGGCCTCGTGAAGCATCATAATTACTATGGTAACTGGGTCTGCTGTTTAAAAACCTATCCACATAGATCCCTCTACTGGGACATTAACAAGCTGCAGTAATTTTTCAGAAGACTGAGAATTCACCAAAAAATGACAACAAAATATAACCTGGAAACCGTATTTCATATGCAGAGATCAAGTGAGCAAGAAAATGTGTATTAAAAATAAATAGGGTTACAAATACTGTATGTCATTGACAAGGACTGCAAAAAGACATGCTTTAGACAGCTTTTGATGTAATTGATTATGTTCCAATAATTTGTGTTGGCTGAACACCCAAGTAGAACTGATCACTGGCTGCATATCAAATGAAAGCCGAAAGAAATTTGCAGGTAAGTTTCATTTCTATAGATGACAAATTAAGGTCCCCTTGACATCTAAGTTACAGAGCCTGACATACCAAAATGTTAAAACATCCTGTGAAAAATATAGTGCACTTCAGACTCCAGCTGGAAACCAAAGACCTCAGAAAAGAGGAATTTCAGGCAAAGACACAGGACCAGTTAATGCTTTCAGAACAGTTAAGGGGTAACAATTCATCAGACTTCTGTTTAATAAAGTAGTGAGTATTATGTTACAGTTGTGAAGAAAACTGTCTTCAAAGAAAGTTTGCTGACATCAGTGAAAGCCTCAACAGAAAAACGTGAATGAGCACTGTGAG
The DNA here is from genome assembly GCA_026283785.1 of Coracopsis vasa. Classification (NCBI taxonomy): domain Eukaryota; kingdom Metazoa; phylum Chordata; class Aves; order Psittaciformes; family Psittacidae; genus Coracopsis; species Coracopsis vasa. The sequence continues at coordinate 17,780 of JANHGB010060951.1, forward strand.
TACTGTACTTTGACTTGTCTACCTAAATAATCAACATGCATCCCTCTGGTTTGATCTAGACAAAGTCTTGCTCTTTTAACACATTTGTAAGGAAGTTACAGATGCAATATAATGCTTTCAGCACTGAAACCCAAAACTTAACTGCCATCCTTGGAAACATTAAGATTCTCTCAGGAATTGTTAAGAAAGTGTTTCACTAGATTAAGATCTAATGATCTTGGTAACAGTGGAAAAGAGGATTACCAGTCAGCAATGTAATTGGCTTCCCCTTAGTTAATTTTTGAGCTGTCTTGCGGCCCAGTTCACTTGTAAGTTATTTTCTAATATTGTTTTAGAGCAGGATAGGTCATCAAGACAACATTAAATCAATTTTCTGTTCTGCATTGGAAGGAATTAAAAAAAAATATGCTAGATCAATAAGCTGTCTAAAAAAAGTAATAGAAAATTGGCAAGTATAAAAGAATCAGGAAGTCAGGCAAGAACTGAATGATAACTTCAGACTGAAGAGTATGATAAAAAAGGGGTAAGTGATCTAACAAACAACTCCAAGTTGTGATTTTGAAATAGCATATAGAAACTATTTTTTGCATAAATGCATAAATGATATTAATATATAGTTATGATCCTAAAAAAAAGAGGGCTTTCTTAGATTTGAGGGAACTTTGTATTTGAGTCAAGCTAGTAATGGCACTCACTTCTTATTTGGTAAGACACTTTTCAATTACTTGTCATCACTATTAATTGCGTATTAGTAAATAGCATAAAAGGTAAAATTATCCCCAAACTATATTTAAAAAGGGAAAATTAACACGCCTTACCTAAAGGCCTGCCTTGCCTAAAGCAATATATTCACTACCAATACATCCATGTATTGTCAGATTCATTATAAGCTTAGTGGTGTTCAGATTTTTTTAGATTAAGATAAAATAAGCATAGCTGAGCTAACAGATCATTTTCTTCCTAAAGCAGGAAGATAAGAATTTTACCTGAAATAAATTACATTTCTTGGACAATAATTTTTGTTGAGCATCTAAATAATCAAGATAATTTTGGCAGATTGTCCCCGTCTTATCCCATTCTCTTGATTTTGCCTTAAATTCCTGGAAGACAGCAAAACAAGGCTAGTAAATACAGGGTGAAAATCTTGATCTAAATAACCTTGCAATTTGTATAGTTCTAAGAAAAATCCAATTGTTTAATTAACACTTAATCTGTCCATAATTTTGGAAAGGAATAAAAAAACCCAATGATATAAACCAGTCATTCCCACCAGAAAAAAAGTCTTGAGGATTGTTAATCTGAAAAAAAAAAAGGTGTTAATAATTGTATAAAAATGATAAAATATTTTAAATGACTTCCAGTGCTGTAGATCTTGGAGTTATGACTATAATACACCCATTTTAGTGGAGGGCAGTTCCTGTGACTTTAAAGCTATATCAGTGTCAAGTAGAGTAATCAGCAGGAACTGAAACCTTTAATGTACAGGGTTATTTTACCAAATTGGACAGCAGCTACTATCAGTAAGTCTTATTTCTTGCTCTCTTTACAATTGCTGCTTCTGGTTCCAAGTTCACCTAGTTAAAGAAAAAACTTGATAAAGAAATTCTATCATATCAGATTTATTTAGTACTGGGTTTGTACTTGCATTTATATTCCTATTTACAGTGTGTTTGAATTTGCCCTTAAATTGTACCAGATCTTATATGTTCACAAACAGACTTTAAAGGCAGTATCCTACAAAACACATAGCACTCCAGTTACTAAAGCTGTTGCTCTTTTAGTTTGAAGAATTAACCAAATTAACAGTATACTGTTTTATACAGTGAAAACTGTAATACTTATAATCTGTTATAAGAACTTCCTTTTTCAGAATAGAAATGTTGATTCCAAAATGATAGATGATTTTTTACAATTGTCCTATACTGGTGTATTTCCCAAATTAAAAAAATAAGATTTTATGTGCTAAATCGATTTGCTAAAGCAAAATCGATTGCTTTCCAACATCTAGGGGACACCACCTGGAGTACTCAGTTCAGCTCTGAAGACCCCACACAAGAGGGACGTGGACCTGCTCACGTGAGTCCAGAGGAGGCCACAAAGATGCTCTGAGGGCTGGAGCACCTCTGCTATGGAGACAGGCTGAGAGCACTGGGGTCATTCAGCCTCAAGTGGAGAAGGCTCTGGGGAGACCTTAGAGCAGCTCCCAGTGCCTAAAGGGGACCTATAAGAAATCTGGAGAGGGATTTTTTACAAGAGGATGTCGGGATAAGACAAGGGGGAATGGCTTTAACCTGAAAGAGGGGAGGGAGACTTAGATTAGATTGTAGGAAGAAATTCTTTACTACAGGGGTGGTGAGGCCCTGGCACAGGTTGCCCAGAGAAGCTGTGGCTGTCCCATCCCTGGCGGTGTTCAAGGTCAGGTTGGACACAGGGGCTTGAAGCAACCTGGTCCAGTGGATGGTGTCCCATGGCAGGGGGGTTGGAAATAGATGATTTTAAAGTCCCTTCCAACCCAAACCAACATATGGTTCTAAGATATATTAATACAAATCCTCTCTTACAGCTTTCCTCATATCTGCTTTGGCATTTTAAACCAATAAACATCGTCCCTTTTTACAAGATGTGATACAAATGGAGTTTCAGACTCCTTAATGAGGACTATCGGTTCAAGGCCTTACTAAAGCACTGCTGAGCTTAGTAGATTTTCAACATGGTAATTATTTTCTGAATACTAGAATTCGCTGAATATATTCCAAGCACACATTTTTCATACTGCATAATTAATCAAATTACTGCATTGTGTTACATTATTTTCACATCTTATTCTTGACGAAGGTTATTCTCAAATTAGCTGGATCAGATAGCTTCACAGTAGTGATATATTTAGTCAATGATAGATGTATAACCCATTTATTATTCTTATAGTAGCAGATGTTGGCAGCTGTGCTACAGTCCAAAGTGTAGTAGCTCTTCTTACAGTAAGGACTCTTTCATGTGAAAGAGACAGCAACATTATGTAAAGCTAGAATGTGTCTAGGATGTGTCCTGTTATGTAGGCAAAGTCACCTGAAGATTGCAGAGGTTAGTCCTGTATCTTATGGAAAACACTGAAGATAGGCAAGTATGCTCAAGTCCTTCTCTTCTGGGGTACTCTCAACCCTTTCATCCCTCCGCCTGTACTGAGGTGTGTGTAACAAACAGCTTTCCAGTACTAAATCCTGCCTTATCTAGCCCTACATGGTTGAGGTTGTCCTGAGATCTATAAAATTTGAATTAATGGTAGGAATTACATGACTGTACCCTGCATATGTAAAAGATCTCATGCCTCAAGAGATTATATGATCCAGTACAGGACAATATAATCCCAGATAATATATCCAGTATATCAGAAAAAAATTAAATCAATTTATAATTACACTTATGAAGAAAATTATCTATATTAACTCACAGAACTATTAGAAAACCTAATAAAACTTGCATAAAAGAACAAAACCTGAATATTAATTATGTACCTTTTCTTGCCAGAGCAAGCAAATGATATAATTTTTGTACAATTATCAGGAAATTAAAGTTTACAACTGTAAGCCACAAATTAGTTCTAAAGGCACATTAAAATTAGAATATAATAACAAAGTATTCTTACCTGCAATTTCTTGTATAAATTGCCCAGTTCAGATGGTGTCTCTATCCTTTCCTCACAATTTTCTCTACTTTCAACCTTTTTTTGTTTTAACTGATATAACCGTAGCTTTTCATAGCTATGTGTCAACTTTGAAAGCTAAAAATGAAAGCAGAGTTGAACATGCAGAATCTATCAAAGATGACCGCGTAGCCAAAGTTTTCCTTAAACTATAATCCCCAACTGCAGCTTCAGCATTCTAAATATTTAATCAGTGTAACAAAGAGTCAATCAATAAAGTTAATTTATTAAAGATGAACAAGAGTAAGCTTTCATATGAATGTTAACTAACTGTTCACATGGGTTAATCTGACAGCTGCTTAATTCTTCTGAAGTCCTTTATGGCATTGTTACCCACAGTGTCATTTCCTCCATTATGTCTATATGGAATGTTCCATACTTGTTTACTGCCATCTTGTGTTGACATTTTTAAAGGGTGCTTCACTACCCAGAATGAAGGATTAGCATTAACGCATTTTGAACTTGAATGTTTCTTTTTTATCATGATCATGGTTGAAATGTTATACGTGTGATGATTGCATTCTTCTGGAATCATTAAGTACCAAAGAATGTCTATGGGAATTAGACACTAAGTTCTGCCTATGGATCTTACCATGGTAGCAAGACTTGGGAGTCAGAAGCAAAGGAGTCAGAGGCAGAGAAGGGAGGGGATCAGCAGAAGTATCAGTCTCTTCAGAAGGTACCAGCTTCTTCAGAAAAACAGCCAGTCTAATCAACAGTGAGCTATACTGCACAAGCAAAGGGACTGTGGACATTAACAGGCTTGACACAGCAAACTGACATTTACTGGTAGAGATGTGTACATCTCGGTTTGAAATTAAAAACCAAGAAAATCAAGGATATTGACAAAGGAAGCACTAAAGATATGGTCTTGATGGATGCTGAGTGAACTTTGTGAAGAATGTTGAGTTCTTTTCGAAGCTGACAACTATGAACACTGATCATGATGTTCCTTTAAATACAGGTATATAGGACTTAAAAATTCTTACTCTAACATAAAGTTATTTGACTGAGCAAATAAAATCCATAAAATCTCATGGTTTTGTTAACTGCTCAAGTGAACTACTGTCTGGAAAAGAAATTACTCCCAAGGAAGTAATTGGAAATGGAACTGAATCCTATTAAACAGACCAGGAATGAGCAATTGAGATCTGTGCAGGTAACAAAGATTGCCAGAGCAGTCCAGAAAAGATACAGAACAGAAAATGGAGTTTAAAAATCATCTGGAAACTTCCTAGAGACATTTGAGATGATCTTGGGAACTCATACTATAGAAGAGCAAACAAGAATTGAAAAGATGACCAGAAGAGATTGCCCTAGACTACAAAATTTCATGAAGTAGGGAGGCTGGGATAGAGTTAATTTTCTTTCTAGTAGCTGGTGCAGTGCTGTGTTTTGGATTTAGTTTGAGAACAATGCTGACCACCGTTTTAGTTGTTAGTAGGTAGTGCTTAACTCTAAATCAAGGACTTTCCAGTCCCTCATGCTCTTTGAGGAGGGGCACAAGAAGCCAGGAGGGAACAGAGACAGGACACCTGACCCAAACTAGCCAAAGGGATATTCCATACCACAGTATGTCATGCCAAGTATGTAAACTAGGGGGGAGTTAACCAGAAGGGACTGATCGCTGCTCGGATCAGGCTGGGTATCAGTCACCGTATGGTGAGCAATTGCATTGTGCATCACTTGGGTTCCCAGAATTTTATTCCTCTTCCTTGCTTTCTCCTATTATTATTCTTATTATTATTTCTATTATTATTATATATTAATTTATTTCAATATTAAACTGTTCTTATATCAACCCGTGGGTTTTACCTTCTTCCAACTGTCTTCCCTACCCCTCTGGTGTGTGGTGTGGGGAGGAGGTGCTGAGTTACCAGCTGGGTTTAATCCATGATACCACAACAGGAAGTCCAGGGACAGATTTGCCCAACCTGGAATTTCTGAATGTAAATCCAGTAACTCGTACTTACAGAGCTGAGATATCATCTTCAAAACAGAATCAAAAGTCTTGCAGAGAAGCTGCCTATATTTGAAATTGACCTTGCCAGAGAACACAGTTAAGATAAAATATTTAAAATGGGTCAGAGTATCCAGCTACAAGCAATATGGAACTCATTGACTTTGGAAGAAATGTATCCTTTTTCAAATAAGAGGAGTTTTGCTCTTGAATATTATGGAATATGTGAACTGCTTGGGAAGAGCAAACTCACATGAAGTTATTGGACAATCCATGTGAAAAGGTAAGGAAATACAGGATCCAACACTTCAGCAAACCAGTCCAAAATGGCACAGAATATCCAAAATGAGAATATATAATTATTTTAATATTAAATTCATTTAAAGAAAGTAGGATATTTCAGACATTATTGTCTGGATGTTATCATGACCAGTAACTAGACCAAACCCCAAGAATCCTTCTATTTAATGCTAGATATTTGATTTAAAAATTACATCCAAGTTGTTCTTTTTGCATATAGCACAAGTGAGTTCTGGCATTTTAGTGAGTTCTGGGGTAGAAGACTTTATCTAAGTTTAGTAGCCATCCAAGCCTGAGTTACTCTGCATTAGAAAAGCTGCCTCCAAAAGCTTCGTCATTTCAGTTATCAGAAATTCTTGTCATAAACTGACATGAATTATATTCTAGGGGTGTCCATTTCCTTGATACTAAAGGAAGCCTGAGCTAGCTCAGATGTAGCTATCTAGCTTTTAAATGTCTAAGTGAGGCAATTAGTTGCCAAAGTGCTTAGAGCAAGAATGGATTCTTATTCTTTTGCTGAAGGATTTTTGTCATTTTCAAAAGGAAAAAAACTACCAAACATTAATATTGAAAAAAAATATGGAGAAAAGTAATGAAGATAAACCTCTGAAGATTTTGCTATTTAATTATGAAAGCGTTGTACATTTGAATGAGTGCAGCAGTGCGTCCTAAGAGCTTCAGGTTACACATCAGGAATTATTTCCCCAATACAAGAAAAACATCGATTTTTCTGCATTCAAGACACACAATCAATTCAGTGGGAATGTTGGTCATTAAACAGCTGCTTTTATCAGGAGTAAGGTTAAAAAGCACAAAGGACCACAGAAGTGGGAGTATAACAGAGAAATTTGTTCTGAATAGACTAGCATTCTGAGAATGAGAAAAAGAGATCCTATTTCTACCAAAATTAGGAAGGAACAAAAATTGGGAAGGATTTTAAGAATACCTCTGCAGAGAAAAATACAATGTTACTGGTAAATAGTAACACACTCGTTTGTGCAAAACTAAATTGTAGCTTTTAAGATTATACAGCAGAGAAGGAGGTCTAACTTTCAAGTGAGGGTAAGAACCGAAAGAGACAAAGGAAATTTGGTATTGTCAGGGAAGCTTGAGACTTTAGGTATGAGTTTGTGCAGCTCAGAGTCAAGGAAACTAAAGTCATTCTATTGTAGACACCACAGCACTGTAATTTAAGAAAGAAACTGAATAAGGAGATGTGGCAAAAGCAGGAGTAGCAGAGCAGAATAGACCTACTGTCTGTCACAGCAATTTTTCTGGAATGAATTGGAATTGTTTTGACAGGCAAGTTTTCCGTACATCACATAGAGAATCTAGGCAGGCTTCCTAACTTAGGCACTTTTCTGGATGGATATTTCATGAAGAAATACGGTATGGTGAAAGGAGACGAATGGGAATTGGAAAATAAAATGCAAATGGCATCACTGCAGGAACCTTTGGTAAAATACACAGAATGACTGATAGAAAGGAAATGTTTGGACACATAGATTGGGAAAGTGATGTGTATTCTTAAGAGCTAGAAATACAAACTTGTTGCATAAAGATAAAAGAAGAAGCAATCAGGAAATTCGAAGACAGGTTAGGTGGTCTGAGTGGTGAGTAAAGTGGAGAAGCCTGGCAAGAAGTATAATCAGGTTTACAGACAGAAGCTGGTGGGTTAGGAGGTATAAGATTGTTAAAAAAACCCACAGAGAAAACAGACTGAACTGACCCAAGGAAAGGACTTACAGGTAATGAACAACTTCACAGTCAACATTTTGAAAGTTTCGGTTTCAAAAAGTTCCCTTTCAGTGAAGTTCTGAGCAATAACAGGTAACATAAACCCATTTTTAGCATATGATAAATAAAACTTGAATGAAAAATATTTCAGCAAATGTGAAAAAGGATGAGAAAAGAGATCTGCTGTATTTTGGAGGATAGTTCTGCATTGCTAAAAGTACTTTGCAACTGTCATGTAAAAAAATCACCGTTTTTCATTGTATGATGTTTACCTTCTCAGTGATCATGCTAAGATATTGTTTGTTTTCCTGTAATTTGTGTCAATTATAAAATAGCTTTTATTTCTAGGTACTTCAAAAAATGATTTAAAGTGTTAATTATATAACAACCAAAGCATTTACTGCTTACACGCAGAGCTGTTTGCCAAACTGATTTCCAAATATAAAAAAAAAAAAAAGAGGACTTGCACTTAAAAGCAAGCTATACATTTATTCATTTTATGGATTTGGGTGGTAAGTGTTATCACCTCTAAATTAATATAATGAGATCCAATTTATGCAATCCGATGATTCCATGGTAAGTTTGATGACTGCGAATTTTTAATTTTAACACTAAATCCCTGGTAGTAGAATCTAGTGAAGGAAACAGTAGAATAGCAGGAAAAACAAAAAAACAATGCAGAATTGTGTATGTTAACTTGTTCAAATCTGTGAAACTGAATAGACTAAAGTTTGCTAATAATTTAGATTCATGATTAAAGTGGAAAATAATGAAGAAACAAAAATACAGACACAGGGCAAACACAGCCAAATACAATCACAGAATCATAGAATGGTTTGAGTTGGAAGGGGCACTTAAAGATTGTCTACTCCAAGCCCCCTGCAACAGGCTTCCACTAGACTGCAACACTTTCCACTAGACCAGGTTGCTCCAAGTGCTGTCCAACCTGGCCTTGAACACTGCCAGGGGATGGAGCAGCCACAGCTTCTCTGGGCAACCTGTGACAGCGCCACAGCACCCTCATTTAAAAAAAATAAATATTCTTCCTTGTGTACAGTCTAAATCTCCCGTCTTTCAGTTTAAAAACCTTGATCCTTCTGTTACTACAGGCCCTGGTAAAAAGTCTCTCCCCATTTTTCTTATAAGCCTTCATTAAGTACTGAAAAGCTGCAATAAGGTCTTCCCAGAGCCTTCTCTTCTTCAGGCTAAACAGCCCCAACTCTCTCAGGAGAGATGTTTGAGTCCCCTGATCGTCTCTGTGGCCCTCCTCTGGACCTGCTCTAAGAGGTCCATGTCTTTCCTGTACTAAGGACCCCAGAGCTAAACACAACACTCCAGGTGGGGTCTCATAAGCGTGGAATAGAGGGGGAGAATCATCTCCCTTGACCTGCTGGTCCTGTATCTTTTGATGCAGCTCAGAATACAGTTGCCTTTCTGGGCTGCAAGTGCACTCTGAAATAAATAAAGCCAAACCAAATTCCCAGCATTAATAATCCAAGTTACTCTAGTTTTGATACTAGATTCCCTTACGGAGAGCTATCAGACCACTTCAATAATCCCTGTAAATCAAGCAAACTAAACCCAGAAAAAACTTGTGGCAAAGACATGATGAGAGCAGTTTAAGTCTGAATATTCCTAATGTGCATCAGAATCTTACTGACCTGTATCTAATTATGGATTTCATTCATTTACCAAGGTTTTGGTTTATTAGTCCAAAGTCAGGACATCAAGTATCTGTCTTTATAACAGATGTTGCAATCACATCAAAATCCGTCAAAAGAATTTGGACATGTCACTACAGAAATGATACTGGAGCCTGGTAAGAAGCTGAAGTCAATATCATTTGTATGACATGATTCACCTTTCCCAAATCCATAAAGGTACATCTATACCATTAGGCATTAGGTTCTTCATAGTGCAATCATAAAATCATGAAATTGACAGTTTTCTTACCTCAGATTTCAGTGCTTGAAGCTGAATTTCATAATTCTGAGCCATTTCATATTTAGTTTTCTGTAAGTCTTCCAGTTTCTGTTGAAGTAGTCTCACCTACAGTTACAATAAGTATTCAAACTTACCTTTTCTGAAGTGTTCCAAAGTATGTCATTTTTGGATTAGTAATTTGAAACTTTGAAAGCAGGCATGTGCTTAAAAGATAGATGCTAAAAATATATACTCATTCAGTAACTTAATAATAAAACTGGATACCACAAACCCAGGTTGTGTCAAAATCAAGTTAGGGATTTTATAGTAAGAAGTCTCACTGTAAGCTTATGCTATGACTTAATGATAATACTGTATGAGTCTGTCATGAAAGACCATTTAATGCAGTTTTTCTGACCCAACTTTATGAAGGAACTGCTGTGCTCCATTAAGCAAGTTTTGCTTGAATGGCTTATACAACCCTATTAATGGCTTTCAACTAGTTATGTCCAAATTATTGGGAGATACTGTAGTCTCATTTCAGCTCCCTAAGTACAGTGCCATTTGAGATACCTTGAATTACCTGAGTTGCACAGAGATCTGAGAAATATGACAAAGAGCATACATGACATCTATATTTTTCAGGTGGGAGCAGCTGAATGATAGGTAGAATATGCAAAAATATTTCAGGTAACATCTCCATACAGGCAAATAAATTGATGCTTTAAGGACTGAATTAGCTGAATTATTCCCTTGACTCCTCTGGCTTCAATGACTAAGGGCAAGTTCCTAATTGCTCATTAGGGAGAGTTATTTCATTTTCAGAACTCCCTCTGGCAGTTCAGACACTTAGCTCACACGACGATGCCCAACTGTAAACACCTAACTTCAGATGTCTTGAACTAGAACTGAATGTTGTGCTAGGATTTACTGATGCTTCTGAATGAATATTCAGCAGACAAAACTGTGAAGTAAGGACAACATCAGGTACACTGGGGCTTTCAGTCTGATAAGCAAGTCTAAGTGGCTATACAATTTGAGTCTTCACTATTAATAATAAAATTATCATACAAAGACAGTGTATCATGTAAAATAATAAAAATCAAGTATAAATAGGAAATACAAAGATGTACTTTTCTGAAATTTTTTGAACTGTACATTTCTGTTTAAAACTTTTGATGAAACTAGAAGTGTTAGCATTTAGAAAAAACCATCACATTATCTTTTTACAGGTAAACTGAGGATATTCAATTTAGTCTTTAGGGAAACAGAAGGAATATGAGACATTCAATGACATTTTTACAATCACTTTTTGGAACAGTAGCACACTTTAAGGCATAACACTAAGGATAATTAGTGACCTTTAGAAGGTGTTTGGTATTTTTACATGCTAGAACAAACACGTCTTCTTATAGAGCATTTAGAGCACACTATTAACTAACCACCAGAATAAATACTTTCTTTATAGAATGTGATATTCTTAAATACCTCTTGACCTTTTTGATCCAGTTCGCTTTGGGCACTTGCTAATTCTTGATTCTGGATATCCATCTTTGCTTCTAAAGCTTTCATCTGCCTTTCCCATTCCACTTTCTTGCTGTTTACCACGATATCAATTTGTTGCACTAGTTCCGGAAGTTCAGTTTCACATGCAGAAGTTCTAATAATGTAAAAAAAAAGAGATTTTTCAAATAAAGAATAACGGAGAAAACAATTTTTTAGTTACATTGCTAAGATTTTATTTTAATTCTGATGGAAATAACTACTTTTCAATATCAGGAAGAAAGAAATGATAACGTTAAATGATGCCTTCAAATGCAGGTAGAATCTCACTTCATTAATCTTAAGTTTGCCTGAAGTCAGAATCAGAGTATTTAGCATATTCTGAACTATTTGTCTAGCTTAAATGCTGTTTGATATCCTCTTACTCCTTCAGGGATGAACTGTGAAGTATGTGTAAGTTGAGTTGAAAGTATCCAGGCCCAAACCTCAATGGACAAGGGTAGGAGAAGCTGAATATTAAGTTGCTACTGGGCACAGGACTTCCCAGTAAGAGTACATAAGCATGAAAGCAGTTTGTTATTAAACAGCCAGCTTTAAAGCGAAGCACAATTCTTAATTGCTAGTTCAACTTTTACATTGTTTTCCCATTTTGTGTGTGGAAAATGGATTTACATAACAAGGTGACTTGTATAATAATAGTAAGGTTTTATTCTACTACAAAGCACAGAAGTGCATTTTTAAAAAGAACTTCTCTTTGGGGGATTGTGTGTGGATTTCATAGAGATTTGTATAATATCTGCAACATATACATTTTATTTTTTTTCCAAAGTTCTGAGGTTAAATTTGGAATACATCCCCTGCATTACAACTGCATTATCAATAAAAGGCAATGTCTTACTCTGTTGGTTTTGGAATACGATGTGTCCTAAGTAACAGAATAATGATACATGGTGAATTTATGCTATATTAGAAACTGCCTTTGTCTGGACAGTGTGAAGCAATGTTTAAATCAGCTGATGTATACCATCTCGCACATATATATGAAGTATCTGAACTTTCGTATGGAGATTTCTTTATTCTAAATCCATTCTATACCAACTTTGTATTTGATGATGAATAGAAAAGAAAAGTTGAAATAAGAAAGATACAGATTATAGAAAATTTGGTTCTGGATGCCTTTTTATGCAAGAGATTGAATAATTCTTTCTACTCTCTAGAAAATTTTATTTGTAGAAAATGACAATTTCACATCAAAATGATACAGTCTTTCTGGGGTATATGACATTTCTTTACTGAAGTTTATTGCCCAGTTAAGCTCAATTGTTTTATGAGCTGATAGCTTGTCTTAACCTGTACATTTACAGCTGGCATTTTACATTTGCAATTATTTATTTAAAAGTCAGACTCTTTCTAGAACTCACGGATCTGTTCATCTTCCAGGGAAAAATTCCAGTTTGATTTTTTTATTTTTATGTCATAATTAAAAATGTTTATTGAAATGTTTCTGGACATTTTATTTTCCTAATTTACCGCTTCTTATCAAATTAACCTGGAATTCTAGAGTTTGGGAAAAATTATAAATAAGACAATGTACACTCTTGCCTAAATCCTTCCCATAAAATAAAGAAGGGGAATTTTATTCCATTAACATTCAGAGGTGCTTTTGGACTGCTGCAAAGAAGGCTTAGTTATTGAACAAATTGTTTCACTATGTACAGGAGACCATAAATTTTCTGTAAAACTTTATTTCCATCTAGTCATTTGGAAAAAGAAAATCAAGTTTATGTTGTATCACTGTGATTAATTACACATCACCAAACCCAATCTGTTATTTCTCAGTCACTGAAAACTTTAATTTAATCTCAGTTTACTTAAATTGAGATACTAATTCTATATCAGAATTAGTTGAGACAATGTTTCTGATAAAAGTCTTTAGCAGACTTACTACTATATCACTTGCTTTGTGTCAATTATCAACTTCATTTGGTTTTGGAAAAGTCATACACAGAATGTTGGCTGTAGGTAATTTTATACTAAGCACGTATCTCACTGGAGTGAAAGAAAATCTTTTCCTGACTGTTTTTAATCAGGGGATTAATATGTTAAGTTTTTAAACTTTTGAGGGGTAGCATACTTTTCATTTCACTTTCTGTAAACATTTAGTTCCCACACAATTGTTTTACAATCTCTTACTTGCACATCCTGTTCTCATGAGTTAACTGTTGATAAACTTTTCAACTTCTTTCTCATTTCTTTTCTAGAGCTTTTCTAATACTTTTACCCTTACCTGTTCTAGTTTTAATTGCTTTACTTTTTTTTCTAAATAAGAGATTCTATTTTTACCTTAATATACAGCTTTATTAATTTTTGTAGAAGACACACTTTTATCTTATCTTTATCACATATTTTTTAGTCATTGCAACCACATCTTGGCCATGAAAAAGAATATTCCCATTTAAAATCTTAAAATTACTCTTATCAATGGTATGATCTGATCTTTGTGCATATTTCTGCATATTTCCCTTTGCAGCTATTTAGAGGTTAGTGTATCCAATTACTGCCATATCTAAATGAAGGTACAAATATAATCAGTGTTGTTTCCTCACTGTCAACTCTCTCACCCTTATCTCAACCAGTTACACTGTTAGTAAACTGTCACTGGTACATCTGCTTTATCTTCACTTTTTGCATTTGTCATAGTGTATTCACAGAATCACAGAGTCATTAGGGTTGAAAGGGAACTTTGGAGATCACCCAGTCCAACTCCCCTGCCAAGGCAAGGCCACCTAGAGCAGGTTACACAGCATTCATTGTACAACTGAAGTTTAATCTACATTTCTATTTCCTGATACTGTTGCATAATTTTCAAGTCTCTTCTTACTTTTTTTTTTGTCTTGATTAGAAGCCTGTATTGAATTCCCTGTTGATAAAGCCAACAATTGTATTCTTTCATAAATTTATTAACTATCCCTCCTGACAGCTAAACTGATGCAAAAAAATGTATTGTAATCTATTACTTTTCATGATAATAAATTTAGCCTTCTGTAAAATGAGTTTCTTCACTTAAAATAGTCTCAGGATGCTGTGACATCATTTTGAGTTATGACATGTTCCATTTTCCTTTTAATAATATTACTTATCTCACTGGCGTTTTCCCCCAGGGTAAAAGTGATGGCCACTGGTTATAATTGAATTGGTTCTTTCATTTATAAAAACTTAAATGCTACGTATTCTCTTGACTGCTAATGGTACACACCTCTGTGCACCTCTGTGTGCACATAAAGTGCCTTTCTGATCGCTAATCAGTTTGCAGCCATTCTAATATCTCTATGGCACAATGGCTCATTAAAATGAGCATAGCTATTTCCTTAAAATGAGCATAGCTATTATTTTATGAAATAATTACCATAGAGACAGTCACACAGAAACAAAAGACCATGCAGCATGTGAATAATGAAGCAGGAACCTAGGAAAGGGTTAATGATAAAAAGCACAGCAGTGTGCCTGTATCTGCTCCATTCTAGGAAGTGTTGGAGAGGCTTTCAGTACCCAAAATTAGCACAGAATGTCATTTTGTGTCACGAACATTGCAATCTCTCATATGTTTTTGGGGGACAAAAGAGAATGTGCCAAGCAATTAGGAGCTCTACTTTAGCAGAACTGCACTTAACCAAACACAGAGCCACGTGCTCAGAGGCAATATCCCTCTTGCCAGTGAGCCTTCAACTGCTGAACGGGCTGCCAGCACAGTGCTGAAGAATACGTAAGCCAGCTAACGTGCTCATCACTTTAAGTGACTGTGCAAACCAAGATTTCATGTAAGCAGGTGCTTTTACTCCTGGTAGTTGATGCTACCATCTTGTGTGAATGCTAGCATGAAAATGCTTCCTTTCTTTTCTAGTAATGTTTCATATTGCAGCAGTGAAGCCAGCTCTCCAAATGTCTGCCCTTCTCGTGCCCATGTTGAAATCCCGTCTGTAGGTTGTGCTCTGGGTCAAGCACTGGTCCCACACACCCTGCATTTCATACCCTGCATGCTCTACTTCTGACTGCACTACACTAAAAAAAGAGTTCCTTAACATGGATAGGTATCTATTGAATATATATTTTTTGTTCTTAAGTGGTGCATATCGCTTGTTTTGATAATTGCTACAGGAAAATGGAGCAAATTTGCTAGATTTACAATATTATAATTAAAACTCAACATGATTTTCTATTGTAAAATTCTTTAAAACTTTTTTATCAACAAAGCCTTAAAACTTCATCATTATGCTGAGCTTGGAAAGGCTTTTTAAATGCAAATATAAATCTTAATATCTTTTTAATGTTAAAACTGTTAGCAATGCCATCTTAAAAATTTAATATGCGTCACAGAATGATAATAACCAAAGTGTAAGCAAGTATTACACTGTGATGTACAGATCACAAAACAAAAATGCCCCCCTTTGAGGGCCTGAAACTCATCTCAAAATAGCATTAATGATGCAGTAAGCTTTGATTCCCTCTGGGTGGAATATAAAATGGGATTTTGAAAACAGAAGATGAAGTGACAATGCATCAGGACTACCTTTTCTTTGATATTGCTCTAAGGATGTGCCCTTCCAGCCTCACGTAATGTCAGGTGGCAACACTTTGGTGAACCACTAGCAATGACTCAGCTATCTGATTTTAGCCTTCAGAAACAGGCATCTTATTACATGTCACACGGATCATCTAAAGATTGCCATGCAAGTGCAAATGCAACTTCTAGCGTGGATCATCGCGTTATCCTTTCAGATACCCTTTCAGATGTCATGGCTGACATCCTTCCCTCTTCAGTTTCACCTGTCTCCTTCAGATCATCCTGAAGAAGGCAAGTCCTGCAGCTGTGGCTAGAAAATTTTCTCTCAACAGCTCTTGCAGGCTTCTTAAACATAGAACCACCAATATATGAAAGGGAGCATTGGAGAAAAAAATCCCTTCCGAAATAGCTTCTCAGTCTGTCTTCACCTTCTCTCTCTAATTCCTTACTTAGATCCTGTAGGCACAGCTGCAGCTGAAAAAGGAAAGCTGTACCAAAAGCTGTAGATTACTGCTGCTGTTCTGCTACCAGCACTACTCTGTACTGTGGTTGTGGTATTACAAACAGATCTGCATAAGGATGTCTTTGGTAGTTATCCCCACCTACTAGCATAGAGATATTACTAGCTGCTGTAACTATTAATTACAGGCAAGGGGGTTGGAACTAGATGATCTTAAGGTCCCTTCCAGCCCAAACCATTCTATGATTCTATGATCACTGGATGTGGAATGTGGAAAACATGGAAAACTGATATATTTTGTTTAATATGTCAACAGGTAAACAAACACACAAAGGAACAAGTATTCCCATAAAGTGAAGAAGTATGCTAATGGTCTTTTACTCATATGCATTCAGCATTCCCACTTCGCTGAAGGCAAACATCAAATGGATTCTTTGTACATGGAAGTAATGACTTGTACTTAAGCAAGTGGCAGCTCTTTTTTGCTTAGCTGCATTTACTTTGAAACAGCTCAAAACACTTAAAGATATCTCCATTTTAAAGTGACGTAGGCAAGCTCTTAGATTTGTTTTATTCTCTCTCCATATTGGTGAAAATAGAAGTTATTCATATTCTGCTGTCATTAATGACTGTTTATCTTAATGTAAAATCTAAATGCTTTCAAATTTAGACAACCCAAAAACCCGGATAAGAAGTTTTGCCATCTCTGAGCCTTTATCACAAACG
The DNA here is from genome assembly GCA_026283785.1 of Coracopsis vasa. NCBI lineage: Eukaryota > Metazoa > Chordata > Aves > Psittaciformes > Psittacidae > Coracopsis > Coracopsis vasa. The sequence continues at coordinate 34,650 of JANHGB010060951.1, forward strand.
ATTATGCACTAGTTAGGCCTTTCTAGCTCTATTTATCTGGCCTTTTCTTTGGAGTTCTGCACAGATCTGTATTTTTCTGATTGTTTCTTAATAGACATAGAAAGATTATTATTGTCCATACACTTTAGAATAAAGTTGTAATTTAGAAACTGACATTTTAAGAAATGTTTGGTTCATGCTGTCAGTCTTTCTTTCATGCCTTCCTTATTACTTGGGTTTGCTGACAAATAGGAAAATATGTATGGCCATATTTAGGCTAAACAAGCAAAACTTATGCAGAACAACATTAACAAAGATTTCCATCTTACATAGTTCATTCAGTTGCTTTTGATCCTTAACCCAGCTTCTAGACCAATATTGATTCATTTTATGTTCTTCAAACTCGCTTTAAAAATAGGAAATATACAAACCTCTTATGATACATTAGTCCTTTAGAATCTTCTATCCCAAAATTCCATTATATGAATTAAACCAAATTTATTTAATAATTTTCAGCCATACAGAATCACACACAGCTGTGGATGGATAATTTGTGACTTATGAGTTCTTGCAGCTGGGATGTAATTGTCATGATTTCCACCAGCATTATTCAATCACCTTCCCAAATTTTAAAGCTATCTGCATTATCTCTGGAATACTCTCAGCATAGACCGAAATGAGTATCTCCTGCCATTAGATGTGTATTTCAAACTACTCTTCCAGGTTCGTTTTACAGTTCATGGAAATAAATAGCTACTGAGAATAGCTGGTTTATGATGAGACAAATCACTTTCTAGATTCATCTGCAATAACCTGAAATTTCCCATGTGTCAATTACAACAAATGCAAGGCAGAATCTGAACTCCTGAAACTGGCTTCTGCCGTGTTAAAACAGTACCCAAAGAATAGTGATATTTTGATTTTTTTTTAAATTCAAGTTTTTATATGACTGTATTTACCAATCATATCACTAACAAAAAGAATGCCCCTTAGAGCACACTTAACAATGTGTTTGGAATATAATATTTTACTGCAGCAATTTTTTCCTATCATGAGAAGTGCACACATTGTTCTTCAGTACAACAGAGCACACTTTCAAATCCTATTAAAACTTTCTTGGTCCAGAATAAGATGTGATAGAACATGCATTTCTGCTATTTTATGAAATACTTTATGCCTAATATGTGTCATATTGTCATATTACCTTGGACTGCTTCGTGGTAATAATGATAAACTATTCTATATGAAAAATGGGTAATAAGTTTATTTACAAATTATAATAGGTAAATATTTTATTTATATGGGTAAGTACTTTTTATATTGTTGTGTTCCTTGATCAGCCTGTATGGGATGAGGTCCTATATCAAATATCACCCATTTTTACACTTCTTTAGAAAGACCTTGTGCTGTACTAATGTTTTTTTAGATTAACACTAATATAAGTAAACTTGCATTATGTCAAAAGCGATGATCACGGTATGATGAAAAATGCATTTAATAATTAGGAAGAACTTTTGTGGTTCATACCCCTGCAAAATAAGACTAGGGCTTTAGCAATCAATAGCCTTGTTTTTAAGATTTTTGAATGTTTTAAGAGCTGTGATCTGGAAATTTGTGCTGCTGTAGCCCAGAAACTTCAACTATTTTTTAAAACAGTTTCAAATGCCATTTCTTAATATCTTAATAAAACCCCACATAACTTTCATTTTTCCCCTTTTGTTCAGGTATGAATATTAAAAGAAAATAAATAAATAACAGTCAGTAGATTATTGCCTAAAGCAATAAGGTTTGCTGTCTTAATTATCACTAATCTCTCTAGTTTGCACAGAAAGCAGCAGAAGAAATTGAAAAATAATCATGTTTGCTTCTAAAATCAGTAATATTTTATGTTTCACATTTTTTAATAAACCCTCATAACTCAATCTCATTGTATATTCAACTCCCAGACACTAAGTCATTACTTACTTAGTGGCAGCTTGTTCCTGAAACGCTTCTAAGTCCTGCTCCATGTTATTCTTTGTTGGTTTAACCTGTTGAAATAAGAAAACTTACATAATTCAGATTCTTAAATACATGCATTTACATGGCCAAGTAGTGCATACCGGGTAGTTCTATGCTTTCCTTTCAGTTTCTGCGATTCTTCCACTGCAAACAACAGGGGAATGTAGCTCTAATTACAGGCTGGAATGAGCAACATAAAAACTTCTGAAGTTAGATCAGCTCAGTGTCAGCAGCTTTTGCACTCAGTGCAGCACCGAGATACTAGAGGTGGTGCTAGCTTGAGGATAACCCTGGATTTCCATCCAGGGAAGTCTGCTTTGGGTCATTCTCTGTTGTGTGATGTCAGTGATTTGCCAAGACACATTGCAACACATAAACGTAAATATGTCCTAGATCTATGGCTGCATTCATCAACACACCCCAATTAACCTATACCCAGGCTATAGTTGCTCTCCAATGCAATTTTGGACTCCTATTGATAATTCACTCCTTTGCTCAGCAGATGCAACACTGAGATGCGCAAGTACCTTGGCAGAAAGATCAGAACAAGACTATTGCTGGGGCCAGTCCAGTTCTATGGGTCCAGCTGTACACAAGGACGTGGGGCAAGCCTGGCATGCAAGAACAGGAACCAGACACATTAAAGCCCTAATTCCTCGTGGTGGTTAGCAGAGGGGCTCCCAAAGGCATGGATACCAGTACAGATGGATGTGTGGACTCTGCCACATGGCACTGCAGCCTTGGCTCCACAGGGCACCAGCACTGGAGGTGACACTGCCACAGGGCAGTCATGGCTCTAATGGGGACCAGCACCTGGGTGACACTTCCACAAGGCAGTCATGG
>JANHGB010060954.1:0-14322 GCA_026283785.1 Coracopsis vasa
ACAGCGGGCCCTGGTCACGCCACCCGCCGCACGGGAGGGAGCGGCTACCGACACACACCAACCAGCAACAGGCAGGGAGGTGGGGAAGAAGCTGTCCGCTGAGGTCACTTCCGCCTGCTTCGGTAGCGCAGCCGCTTCCGGTGCAGTGTCGGCTTTGAGCGGGCTTGATGTGGTGGTGGAGGTGGTGGCGGCGGCAGCCATTGCGAGCTTCGCCCGCCGCCTTGCATGTGCACGCTCGGTGCCTTTGGCTCTCACATTCTCACAGCAACGCCGGCACGGGTCGGGCAGCGATACCCGCGTGGGTTCTGTGCTGCGGCAGCTGTACATGACAGCAATTAAAGCACTGAATGCTCCCTGGGACACTCCGGTCTCAGCCCAAGCTGAGCCCATGCACAACAGCTGCTGTGATGCGCCATCCTGGCAGTGTTCAAGGCCAGGTTGTATGGGGCTTGGAGCAACCTGGTCTACTGGAAGGTGCCCCTGCCCATGGCAGGGGGGTTAGAACTAGATGAACTTTAAGGTTCCTTCCAAACCAAACCATTCTGTGATTCTATGATATTCCATTGTGTATAGAGACATAGTCATGGACAAAGCAACGAGGACTGAAGATGAGTGCAGTAATCCCCTATGCACCTGGTACTGTAGTAATGTTGTCTTTCTAACCTCTCATTCTGGCTGGAGAGTTTTATTTTCCCGGGTTTTGCTGACAATTCAAAGCTCCCCAGGGACAGCATCCCACGGAAGAGGTGGAATTACCATCCCTGGGAGTGTTAAAAATATGTTTAGATGAGGCCCTATGTGACATAGTTTAGTGGTGGAGTTCGCAGTCCTGGGGTGATGGTTAAACTTGATGATCTCAAAGGGCTTTTCCAACCTTGCTGATTCTATGATTGTATGAATTTTGCAAGCAGGAGCTAGGCCCCATTGGCATTGAGGGGAGAGTTGTATGTGTCCAGGGTTCATGTCCTGACATGGAATGGTTTTAGGAGAGAGGGATGCTTGGAGGGATAAAACAGAGAGAAGTGTGTCGTGAGGTGGATGATGGCACGAGGCAGGCTTTCAAGACATCAAGCAACCTGCTTCCTTCTACCCTACAGCAGATGTGAGAAATGCATAAACCCAGGAAGCTGCAGGGGTGTGTGTGCCCTGTGAGGCAGGCCACTGCTGCTGGAGATGGCAAAAAGTAAAGGCAACTTTGTAAAAGTAAAAAAATAAGGAATGGCCTTGGGTGGAGAGCCCTGATCTTGGAACATTTCATTAGGGCCTTACAGAGATACATCAAGTATGTGAATTCATTATTGTTTCTGTAGTCTGTACAAGGCTGTATGTAACCTTACTTAAAACACCACTTGGGTCAGTTCACCAAACGTCCATCAAGTTGGCAAAGCTGATGCTTGGCTTTGATGCCAGTTTGACAACAGTAGTTCCAGAGATCTTAAGCTTTCCCTAGGGATATCTTGACTTGCTATTTGTAGATCAGAAGTTCAATATTAACACTTAGGGGTACATGAGTTTGATTATTCCTCTCCCTTAGCTAGCTGGATGCCAAGAGGAAAAGTTTGTTCAGTATAGATCAGTGTAGGAACTTTATATAGAAAAGTATAGGTTATGGTAATGTCATTTGTTCAACTACTGCAGTGTTACAAAGATATGAACCGTCATCTTCTTATGATTTTACTCAATCATGAGCTACATATCTTTGTGGTTTGATATCATAACTGGACACTGTTGTTCACTACCTGGTCAGTTATTGGCTGTTTGGCTGAGGTAAATAGGTAGCACTTTAGTTTTCTAGATCTGCATTTCTAGTCTGGTGAATTTGTGTTACAGCTCCAGCTTCAGTGTTGATGTGCTCAGGCTCCACTTCTAGCATAGACTGAACTTTTGTGGTGCTCTGTCTATGTTTGGGTCTCCTTGATGTTGCTGATTTCATAGCTATAAATAGCTAGCAGCGTGAAAAGACTGGTTCTTGCAAGGGCTGTGTTACAGAACCGTGCTTGTTTGAATGAAGGAGGGATGCTGCTGAGGAGTTACTAGTTAAGTGCTTCTGGCTTGTTAAGGTGATCCAGACCCATTTGTTTCTGGCATGTGCTTTCCAAGTGCTTGTTTTCTGAAATTACATTGAGACACTGCTGCTGTGAAGCTCAGTGGCTTGTGTCCTCCAGCTCTCAGTGTGAGACTGAGATGAAGCTACCCGTCACGAGGTCACTGGCTCATTAACATGTGTGGAGAAGGGCTGAATTATACACTTACATTGCCCATATAAATTTGATTAATTGGATTATTATAAATTAGAAAAAAAAAAGAGGCTAAGCAATCACAGTAGCCTTCTCATTTAAAGCACGCAAACATTAATGGGAAAAGCATTATGTGATTAATGTCAGCATTATCATGCCCGCAAGCAGAAGCCTCTGTGTGCAGATGAGCATCACACTGAGATGATCAGAAAGCCTGTTTTACTAAAGGGGTGAAAAGTTCAAGCGTGTGATCAATAAACCCAGAGATCCAGAGAGGAAATTCGGCTATACTCAAAGCAGCCTGTGGAACTGCTTTTTCTCTTCTTTTTTGTGTGTATTTTTGGTTTTTATTTGGTTGGTGTTTTTTTGGTGGGGGTGTGTGGTGGTGGTTATGGGTTTTTTTTGTGAGCTTCTCTATGCTTATAATGCAATTTATGCTTTTCTCTAGGGATACAAACGGATAAGGAAAAAATATGCTGGGGAAGGGTCAAGAGAACCAAGATTTGTGGCTACATATTCAGAGTTAAGTCAGTATTTTGGAGATTTTGGCAGGAGTGTAGTTCACTGCAGCACAGTGGAACACTGAGGGATTAACATCACTCTTCAGTTAGTTTGGTTCATATGTCAAGCAATTAATTTTAACCCACCCTTCTCATATATATGGGCTGTCCTACTATAGAGTATGTATGTTATCCCTGAAGATACTGAACTACTTAAAAAAAAAACCCTTAGCAGTCCAGCAGTCTGTGCTGTAACACACAGATTTTCCCTAACTTTAAATGGGCTATATATATGTACATTAATTGTTGGTAAATGCTGACATTTTTATAGTGTTGTTACAGTTTTGCGAGTAATTGGGAATGGGGTTTCTGTATATCATTAAAAGACATTTTACACTTTAAATAATATAAGCGACAGAGCCCCTGTAAAGCGGTCACAATTTTCCCAAGGATTTCAAATGCGTGACAGAGTAATGCAGTTTTACAGCAATTCAGTTTCTGCATGCTTGAAGACAGTTAGAGGCTGTAGTCAAAAGGAAAGCAATGCCTTGAGGCAACCTGTGGTAATAGCTAGGAATAGGGAAGGATCTCTAAAATATTTCTAAGAACTGGTGAAATTGGATTCTGTTTTTGTATAAAATGGCTTGAGTTTGAAAGAAAAGTCTGATCTTCAAATTATGTACAATATCTCTAGTTGCAAAGCCCAGGTGCTTCTTCCATGTATTTTTTTCCCTATTCAAGATCAATCTTAAATAATTTCTTTTCTGCTGGATTTTCTGATTTAAAAAATCACATTATTAAAATAGCTAGAGTTTCATAAAGTCCAATCTAAACAGGTATTTGTCACAGGTATTTGTGCCTTTAAGATGAATCAAAATATTTTTCTTTTTAGTCACTATTTTTTTCTTTCTCAAATATTGTTGACTGCAGCAGAGAAGGAAGGAAGTTGTCTAAATCTTGTAACCTTGGCTATTGTAATTAGTGCTTTGCAAAACAGAAAACAAACAGATACTTCTGGTGCTTTGTTCATCTGAAATTAATAAGGTATGTGAGACTGAAAACCAGCAATTTACTTGATCAGCGTCAACTGTTTTTTTCATTAAGGAAAGTGGAAAGATGGTGAAGACGTGGATACTTAGCTTTATATCCTGTTTTTATACACTTCAGTCCAAATATTCAGAGCTGTGATGGACTGTAAAAAAAGATGCCACTCAGACTTGTTTTTCAAGGAAATTACAAACAAAGCTTCTGCCAAGCTACTCCCCAAAGCAGCTGTTCCAGCCAGGAAGAACAGCGAGTGCTAACCATGGGCTGAGTTGCTGCATTTGGTTTAAATGCAATTTAGAAAATACCCAATCACCTGGTCTGTTTCTTTTGGAGTTAAAACCCACTGTAATCTGGGAAACCTCACACTCTCTCACTTTTGTGATACCACAGTGAGAGAAGAAATTAAGATAATTCATCTGACAAGGTTCTGGGGAGCAGGAGTGTATTTCATCTATATTCAAGAAGTGTCTTTACCTCTCCAGGATCAGATTTTGGCTGGGCCTTGCATGGTGACGGGAAATTTTCATGCATCATCTCTCTCCCTCTGAACAGATCAATTGTTGTTCACATTACAGCTAAATATGTGTCCCTCCCCTTGTCCTACAACAAGACAGGGAAATGCTGCTGCCTTTTCCTATGCTAAGGTCTCCTCCAGCTCTACAGATACCAGACACCATTGTTCCTCAAATTGAATAACCAGTTAACATTATCATGTTAAACTTGTTGTAGCAGTCTTGTTCTCAACCTGTAAGTAATTTTTCCAGTTACATGAATTGGGCTGTTACAGGATATTAGCTATCCCTGTAAAAATGGCCTTGATAATATCCTTAGAGCACTGTACTTCTAGGAACATTAGTGCAGCTCATAGGATTGCAGCAAATCACACTATTAACTTTAATGCACTGTCATGAAGATACACACCTCTAAATAAAACCCAAACAATTAAGTAGAAATTTAGTGTTCAAAGTAGGATGCATTTTCTTAAGATCAGTGCAGAGCAACATTCCATATGATCTTTAGAGGTCTCTTCCAACCCTAAGAAATCTGTGATTCAAGGAGAGGATTTATCATTCCCACCACTAAATCAGTAATATTTCCTTTACCTGTTATTATGCACTCCTTTGTATGTTAGTGCATACTGGCCCTGCAAGTTTATCACAAGAAAGTCTCAATCATCCTTTTGCAATGCAGCATCAACATCATGTGGTTGCTTGTTTCAAGCAAAGAGAAGCTGAAGATGGTGCCAACAGAGGAAGAAAACTGTAGCAAGAGCAGATTGTCCTCTCAGCCAGCTGGAAGCTTTTTCTCTACAGCTGGATGGTGAGGTTGGCTCAGCCACTGAGCCTGTACACAGGTAGTGAAAAAGCAGTTATTGGAGTGCCTGGATGTGTGATTTCTCTCTTTAATATTAGCTATAAATTAAGCAATGGAAGCTGTGTAGTAATTTTAAGTAACCCAAGATCAAACAAAAAGCTACATGTTCCCAGGTAAGAGTAGTATTTGCAAGAGGGTCTAAGGATTTAGGGACCGATGTGGCATTATCAGAAGAGAAGGATACAAGTTTAAATTTAGAATTGTTCATTTCATTCATTTAAGCAAGAGTCAAAGTTTAACTCTAGAAATACACTAAAAGAGTTATTCTAGAAAACCTAGTTAAGAATGATTTTTTGTGCATAAGCCCCTGTTTCAGTACACTTATTTTGGAGTTAATCCTCTTTCCAATTCCACTTAATTCCTGTTATTAGGATTAAGAATATTTACATACCAAGTTGTTATAAAATGTGTATTTTATTATATTTGCAGCTACAGACATGGATTTTAGTAGTCTGCCATATTATAAATAACTTTCAAAGATATGACTTAAAGTTTCAAATCACATTTACTTAATTTTTTCTTTAAAATGTTCTTCTCTATTAGCAGGCTCTTCTTATCATTCCACTTCTGATATATTTTTAGTGCTTGGAGTATTTTGTAGACTACACCCCTAATGCCCGAGCCTTATTCGTATGTTGGCAATTTGGTGCCAGCACAGGCTGCACCAAAGTCAGTGTGCATATCCCTGTGTCATTTAGAAAGCAGTCTCACACTGAGACTTAAATGTGAATTCAGACTTTCAAATTTAGGTTCCCATTTTTAAGTTTTAAATGTAAATTCTTTGCAAAATTTTTGACATTAATGTTAAAGGAATACCATAACCACCTGTTAACTATGCATGTTATATTTATAGGCTTTGAACCATTTCTCTGCAATCACTTGGAAACTCCAGTGTAAGGAATGAGTTTTATGGAGCCCCTGAAGAGAATGGTAAGGAACAGGAGCGGGATACCTTCATGTAAAAATCTGAAAGATTTATATAAGTTTATATCACTAAAAGTATTATTCCTGCCCTCACCCTCCAGCTCTGCTTGACAGCAGCTAATATTAAACTGGATCGTAGGATAAATGGAAGCAAGTTTTGTTCAGGAAGTATTACAAAGACTATATGAAGGGTAACTATCTAATTACTATAAACATGCATACATATGACTATACACACATTAAAGTATTTGAGAACACAAAAGAGTATATAAGGGTATAAGTATGTGTGTATATGTGTATATGGTATATATAGTATATGTAAGATATATATATATGTGTGTGTGCATACATGAGTTGAAGCTTGTGTTTGACTTTCTTTTTCCTGAGGTCCCCATGATTTTTAAGACCAGAAGTCTCCCAAGCATCTTTTCAAGGAGTGTACAGCACAACGTTATGTGAGCAGGCTGCTCTAGTCTGCTTTTCTTTTTCTCGCACTTCCTTGGGATGTTCATACACGCAGTCTCATTTATGGGTTTGGTTTTTTTTAGAATTACTTTAAGACCTTTTCTATTGTTTTAAGTACATATTTTGAATGAAATATTAAAAATGCCACTTTGAAAGACAAGCAGTCTGTGAATTTGGTGAATTTAAACCAACTCTTTTTCCTGTAAATGGATTTGTGTCCAAACAGATGGGGAAAATGTGGTACTTCCTCCATTATTTTTTCATGCAAAAAGTATTTGAGAAAAAAAGAAATGAATAAAAGCTCTGCTGCTACAGGTCAGATCTTTACCTGAGGTCCAAGGAGCTTCTGCATCATTTGATACACAACCCATTCACAGCAAACCAGTTGCTAATTGCCATGATGGGAAGGAAAAATAATTTTATCTTTAGAACTCGTGTCCTTGTATTCTGCCTGCTAGCAGTTTGTGTTCAGATTAACTTCTTGCCAAAGTTGCTGCTACTGCTTCTGACCAAACATATTAGGGAACAGGCAAGCCTTTGTATATGCTTGGAATTTTGTTTTAGATGAAAAATCCAGACAAGAAACCGCGCCATTCATTCAATCAAGCAAACAGCAAGAATTAGATCAGTGTGAAGGCACAGCATCTCAAATAAGCTTTTAGACTTCACTGGTTGCCTGGAGGATTAGAGCTCTCTGCAGAACATACTGAAAGGTCACCACCTCACTGCTTTTATCCACTGCACTTGACTGTGAAAAATAAAGAAAGCGGCATGCATCTTGTTGCAGTTCAGTGCCAATACTTTATGGCTCTTACTGTTCTGTAATATGAATCAAGAAATGATGACTACATGGATTCTGTCGTAAACCATAATGATAAAACACCCCCTGAACATATGGCAGGGAAGAGACATAGAATTTTACATAGAGTCATTAATCTTCAAATTTGAAAATAAGAAAGGCTTCACAGTTAAAAGAAAGCACTCTGCTTTTGGCCAAGATAAACATTTTGTTCCAGGAGTGAAAAGGAAGCACCTTCTGTTGGGAATGGATGCATCCTTCTTGTGGGAGGAATAAGAAATGCCTTTTTTTTTTTTAACCTGGGGGGATAAGACAATGGATAAAATAGGAAAACTGGGAAGGAGAGAAAATTACTGTTGAACTAGGCCTTTGGGGTAATTTTAACTTAATTTAATCATTGAATCCATTAAATATTCAGAATGAAAATGAAACCACTGTTCTTAAACTCTTGCTCAGTTCATTAGTTCATTCTTCACCTTTGGTTGTTAAGCTGCTCCTCTTCATGACTCCAGCCTGATTAATAAATCACTCCATAAGGTAACTAAGGCTCCAACTTTTGGTTCCCCAAGACTGGCCTGGCTACTGTTGATCTTGTTGAGTCATCCTTACATCTGCAAGTAAGATGCTCGAATAGAAAGGATCTGGGTAAGACTGCTTATATGATTAGGAGATAGTGGTATGTAGGCAAGAGAGACATTAGCTACCAGAAATCAGTTTGTAATTGAGACTCTGCAATCTGTAATTTACTTAAAAGATTCAGAATTATATCCTGTACTTATTTACAGCAGTGTAAGTTTGGAATTATAACCTTAACATCAGCGACGCTATTCATGGAATAAAACAACAAGTCCAATGCGATGAGCAGACAGTGACCTGCTTACTACTATTGAAAACATGGTAACATAGAGCAGTAAAAATTTTCTGTTGACTTTAATTGTGCTCATGCACTTCAGTTGTTTGGTTGGGAGACAGAGCAGGACGTGAATGGCACCACTTCTTATTCAGGGGTATCTTTATTTTGAAAATGAAGTGTCTTCTTTCAACTGAGTTGTTTTAAAGCTCTTTACAGTATGATGCCTTCTTGAAATATTTTCAAACTGAAGTGAGTTGAGTCCTTCTGCTTCATCAAGTAAAAAGATAAACAACACAGTTTTGGCACCATTAGGTTGCATTTACAGTCTATCATATTATAGAGACATTAGAAATGATCTACTGAATCATGGAAGTAGCAGCCTTTAAATGGCTCATCAGTTTGGGAGTCGAACACTTAAAAAGGCTATCAAAGCAGAGAAAAAGGGAAAGCAACATCATTTTGGATAATTGGAGCAAAGAGGTAATACATATCTCTGTGTCACAGGGAAGATTGGCCAATGCAATATACATTTATTCTTATCTCAGAACTGTATTTATCAAAGTAAACCATGCTTAAGTTTAAAGGAAGCACATAAATCTTCTCTTATTGTCATCTTGCAACTCAGAGAGAAGCTGCTAATTATATTATAGATCTTCCAGAAGTATGTATAGTAATTACCAGTTTCAGCCACATTATTAGACTTGCAAATAGAGTCTGCTCTTTGCAAGCCTATCAGGAGCACAGGGTCAGACCCAAAAGCGGGTAAATAAGCACAGACTCAAGAAAGTAAGTGGGAAACCTTAACTGTATTGACCTACTCCAATTTGCACTGGATGAAAACACCACCTTTAAGATGTACATAGCTTCCATTTTGGTGTGCTCACCCAAGTCAGCAGTTACGTCAGGCTTTCCTGAATGGCCACCTCATAGCAATCATCGGTGTCTGACTTGGGCCGAAACTCAATGTATTGAAATCAAGTCTCTTCAGATCTTAAAATGTTTCAGAAAGAAAAGTTTTCTATTGTTCTTAAAATAAGAGAAAGTTAAAGGCCTCTGGAGTCCTCAAGAAACCCTTGATACTGCATCCACCTGGATGATGGAAGCAGCTTTTTTTGTCATTTACATAAAGAGGCAAAAAGCAAATATAGTCAAATAGCAGGGTCTGGTTGTACTGCCCACTTTCTTCATATACCATAGCTGAAGACAAAAAGTGCTACCAGCATTAGTCTTAAGTATTTTATCTAAATCTTTAACGCCTATATCTAAATCATAGGCATATATATGCATACATACATGGGAAGAGCCAGTTCTATTACTTATTTGTTCTATTTGTCTGTGTTTTCTATCAACTGAGCACTGGCTGGAATTCTTAAACCAACAGGAATTACGTGGGCAAAAGACTGAATGATAGGCATGCAAAGTAGTTTTCAAAAGCATTATGTGACTTACAAGCTGAACTACCACTATGAAGAGTTATGTTTTTCATAAAGTACTCTTAAGTCCAACATATTGTTCCACAGAAAATACAGAATATAGATACTAATATATATCTACTCAGAATTAAACTTTCTTCCCCATTTCATTTCTCTACCATATGAAATCACTATTAAAATCTCTGTTTCCTCAAAAGGGTGGTAGAAATGTAATAGTGAATAAAATAATAGAGTAGACGAATGGTTAATATTTTCTCCTAGGCCAGTTGGGACATTTAAATATCATCATCTCTTCCTATCTCAAGCGCTCTCTGAAGCTACAATAATAAGATACAAGTATGTGCTTTCATTGTGAATTTAAAGTTGCAAAACTTTTTGATACCTTTACCAGAAAGTTTTAACATGAGTGCAAAGCCAAATTTTTAATGAAAATAAGCCATACAGTCATTTAAACAAAGACATCTTCCTATTGCTTTGTGGCTGCAGTGTCTACTCTTGCAAAGTACCAAGGCTTCTCTGTTCTCATTGAGAATAAGAGTTGAAATAAAAGTGGAAAACATTCTTCTGTGCCCAGCTGGACGGACAATGTTTAATGTGTAACATCCTCCTTGGGAAAAGACTCTAAAGAAGAGTTTCAAGATTAATATCCAATTTCCAGGCTTTCACACTATTTGGCAATCACTCAAATCTAACAGCGAACCAAGGGAAAGATTAAAAAGCCGAAGGCCACAAACCTGTTTAAACTAGTATAGGGTTCAAAGTTTCCTCTAAGATCTTGAGCTATAGTTCCCAGGTATCACTGAAGTAAAAAACCTAGGCAACCCCACAGATAAGATCCTATTTACTCTAGATGAACCGAAGAACTATAACGAATCACATTTTGGACCTTGTTCTTAGCCATAATTAGCACCTGATTATTTTGGCTGCTTACTGAAAAGTGACTTCAGTTCAACCTGCAACCTTTCTGAAGTGTTTAGGAGCAAAACAGCTGGGAAAAAAAAAAAAAAAGAGAAAAAAAAACCCAAACAGTTGCTGCTAATGGGGAAAAGGATGGTGGGGAGATATTTATGCCTCCTTGCCAAAGTGAATGTGGATTAAAGTGCCTGCTGCAATCATTGATATTCCTGTTCTTGCTGAAAACTTAGTGAGTATTCCACTGCCTCTGGAGATTGCAAGAGAGAGTGCTCACAACCAGAAGTGTATGTGTGAAAGAAAGCAGAGACAAAAAGAAGTAATAATGCAGAGTTCTGACTTGTGCTTGGCATCTAAAATCCCCTGGTTGTTACACTGTCTTGACATAGTACTGGTTTTAGTTCTGTTACTGGATGTGATCCAGATCCTTATGTTCCGGCTTTCACCAACGAGACTGCCAATAGGAATCCTTCCTCTCTTTCCAGCCATCTTACAGGAAAAAAAACGGTACATTTTGAGGGAGGCAAACCATTTAACTGTTCTCTTTTAAATAAAGCACAGTAAAAGTTCATTTTGCTATTCTAAAACTCCAGACATCAAGCTTAACGAAGGTAGAAGAACATAATCAGTATCATTATGCTCAAGTAGGACACCGTTATTTATACGGTTGTTCATCCAAAATACCAAGTATTGAACACAGGTACAGCAAAGAGTGTAAACAGACAAGGAGACCTAGAAAAGGAGACAGAACACAGGCTAAGTCAAATACAGCTTTTTTAAAAAATCAGTTTCATTCTCCAATGACAAAATATTGAACAACTTTTTCCTTTCTTAGAGAAGACAAAGTTTTTTCTCAATCTGCTAAATATTTGTGTATTATCTGATGTCCTCAGCTGATTAGCTGCTGAAATTAACTACTCTGCATGTTAAGATCTAGGCTATGACACCTTATGCCAAATTACTTTTTCCTAGCCTGCAATCCCTTTCCTGCAAAAGAGAACTAAACTAACCTTGTTGATAGTTAGGGAAACCACAAAGTTTACAGTAAGTATGAAATCATCTTATATCTGAAGAGGAATATCTGTCTTTTGCAGTGAGATTCACAGGATCTCCCTTGGCAGCTGATAAACAGTTGTCACAGCTGGGCAGGATCAGGTTCTCAAAAATGTATGTTGAGCTTCAATACATTGACTCCAAGGTCACCAAGAAACCGGTTCAAAACAGGAAACATTTCTAGCCCCATGGATTATAAAGATTCCATATAACTATAACAAGCAGTTACAGTAAATTCCATTATAAGGAAATGCCACCAACAGCTAGGGCTGTAAGCTTTTAAAAACAGGGCGTGCGTCACTTGATTCTTGGAATCGAGGACTTTCTAAAATCAACATGAGTGAACTGGAGCTGAGAAAGACTGATACATTGTCCATTATTTTACTCAGGTCTCATATTTTTGCATAGAAATTTAATACCAAGCCAGTTTTTACACTGTTGGGTCCCAATGCACCATCCTGAATAACCAGCTCTTATCAGTTCAACAGGCTGGCACTCCATTGTGTATTCCCAGAGGACTGGCACTGACCTGTCCTCCCTGGTCTGGCTCTGCAGTGCAGGTAAACAACTACTGTCTTTCCGTGTGAGCAGCTCCTGCTGGCAGCTACTCCCTGATCTGGAAAACAAATTGCACACCATTATCAGCTCTTCTGGTAATTGCTGCAGGATGAAAACTGAGTGCAATAAATCACAACATCATTATACTAAGGCCCAAATGGTCTGGCATATTTTTTGCTTAAGATGGTTAATACAGAAGTGGTGTAGCCTACAATGGTAGATAAAAATACCCTATATTGACTGTTTTGCCTGTGGGCTTTTTTGTACTTGTTTACATTACAACACTTTTTAAATTACTAAAAATAACCTTGTCTTTAGCTACAACACTAACATTTTGGGTTTTAACTCTGTGGGAAAAAAAATCCCTCAGTCTTTACATATACGAGTCTTGAACTCTGCACAAGGCATTACATCTGTAACAGAGGTACCACACATACCTATGACTGTGGGCTAAAGGTTGCTGTATTTTCATTGTTCGTATACTGTCTTGCAGGCAAATGTGCAGTGACCAACCATATCTCAGTGTTTACATGGACATCACATGCCTTCCAGTAAAGTTTTTTCATGCCCAGGCAAGAAGTTACCTGGGTCAAAGTAAAGTTCTCCAAAGTCCAACATAACACATGAACTTCAAAACTCAGATCTTGAAAGAAAGAAGAGGCAAAACCAGGCAGTTTCAAACAATCATTAGGTCATGTGAACAGGAGAAGTTTGATGGGATTTCCCTTGGGATATTCCAAGAACATGTACAAACCCAGGCGCTGAGCCAGAAGGATCCAGGCATGTCAGTGAGGTGCACAATAGGGAGAAGTCAGCAGTCGTGTTCAGAAATATGTGTTTAATGTTCAGCCAAGGAGCAACATTAACAGCACTTGTGGATTTGCCAAGTGCCTAGGGAAAAGTGCAAGGATGGAGTGGAGGGAAAGGAAATAAAACTGGAGAGGGAAAACTATATATAAGAATTTTGCTTCTCTCTCCAGTTCCAGATCAGCTCATCAAAGCCAAGAGGTAATTCCATCTTGTTCAGATTTCATCCATGAATAAGCAACTGGATTTCTACCAGAAAACTGGAAACGTACCAAAAGCACAACCCTCTGATGTGCTAACGAAGCTGGAATTAGATAAAACATTCATGAGAAAGACCCACAGATTTAGTGGATGTGACTTTCATAAATGTTGGTGTTCAGAAAGAGCAGCTTTATAGAAAATATTTGCCCCTAGTCTACAGTCTCTGCTGAAATGAGTTTAAACTACCTCAGTACCAAATGTATCTTGGTTTTTTTTTTCACTTTTTTGATAGTGGCATTGTTATTATTTTCATCCAGTTGAAAAAATAAAAGGCTCTGCAGGGCATGTACTAAACAAGTTAGGATTATTATAATCAAATTTTGATTGAAATACTATTAATGATCTGTCCTGGGAATATAAAGTATGATTTTGGGGTTGATAGCATCTTTGTGATGGAAAGCACATTTTTTTAAATTGGATTCTTGGAGAAAATACCATAAAGCTTGTTCAGTTCATGCTTTAAGCCAGACTGCCCTGTGTGCGGCTGCAAATATTTGTGTTCATCACTATGTTAGATACACTTCATGGAGAAAAAGTAGAGGATGGAGCAGCAGACAAGGCAATCTGCCTCTTTTCAACCAGGATCATGAAAGTGCTACTAGATGCTACCACAACTGACAGAGAAACTCAAGACAAGAGGCTGCAGTGCCTATAGAAGAGGTGTTAGAAAATAAGTGTAGAAGGGATATTTCCTCAGTCTACTCCTATTCTTCAGCCATGCCCTCAATTCCATTTTAGGCCAAAATCCAGAAACATATCACAAATTAATCCTCTTGCTCTTTTTATTGTGAGAAGGAACCCAGGTGCATGTGCTGGATGGGAACTTAGATGGATGCCTGCGGCACCAGGATCTTCTGGCACACTACCAATGCTTTTGCAGTCCTTGCAGTACAGACCATAGTCTCAGATATGAGGCGATGAGTGCTGCGTAAGACCTAGAAAACCATCAGCACTTATCACAGCATTATTGAAGTTGGGGGGTTGGAAGGAGCTGGACAGATGGGATGAAATCTATAGCTGCCATAGAATTATAGAATCATAGAATAGTTAGGGTTGGAAAGGACCTTAAGATCATCTAGTTCCAACCCCCCTGCCATGG
>JANHGB010060957.1:0-46462 GCA_026283785.1 Coracopsis vasa
TGTAAGGGTGGTGAGGCACTGGAATGGGTTGCCCAGGGAAGTTGTGAATGCTCCATCCCTGGCGGTGTTCAAGGCCAAGTTGGACAGAGCCTTGGGTGACATGGTTTAGTGTGAGGTGTCCCTGCTCATGGCAGGGAGGTTGGAACTAGATGACCTTAAGGTCCTTTCCAACCCTAACTACTCTATGAATCTATGACTCTCACCCATCCAGTATCACCTGACAGCCACAAGTTCTTGTCCACAAAATAGTATAGTTGGTGTACACTGCTTATTCCAGACATCTCTTGTTTCCAGTTAGGCAGCAAGAAGCTGCAGGGAACAGTGAATGGAGCAAGCTAAAATAAACTAGTTCCAAAGAACAGGAGCAAGTAGATGAAATATACAATCATCATCCTCCAGCACACAAATATTTTTGTGCCCATTTCAGCCCAGTGTTGTGTCATTAAGCCTACAAGTGCACTATTACCACAGTTACCTGTGACTTCATGTGCACTTAAGATCTGAAAAAGCTTTAGAAAAGATGCTTCATCTTCCATCTGCTTTTGCATTTCTTTAAAAGAGGTGTAGTAATAATAAAGTGTAAGAACAACTTTCTCCATAAAGATAGCACAAGATGGTACATTGCTGAATGCCCACTGAAAGCCCCAAACATTGTGCAGATGGCAGCAATTTACTAACCTCAATGACTGTACTCTGGTAGCCCTGCCATGAAAAACTCAGTCTTAGCAAAATTTGGAAGTAGAAATCTGATTGGGCAGTCTACAGATGTACGTGGCTTCTTTTTGCTTGTTTTTCTTATGCAGTGTTGCATATTATGGCAGAAATAGCATACAAACAGAAGTTATAGGAATTAAAAAAACTAAATGAGTTATCAGGAACAACAACAGTAACAGCTGGTAGACTCCAGTGGTAGACTCCAGATGGCAAATGTGTCATCATTTGCACAATGCAAGGAAAAACACTGCTGTTACTACAGGATATTTTACAATGACATAAGATGTTGCCCACTGGGATTTGTCAGTGGCTATTTATAAAGCCCAGGTGTAACATTTGTTTACTTCATCATGCAAGTGTGAACCACAAAGCCAGTAAGGATGGATCCAGCTGGGGGAAGTCATGGCTTTTGCTTAAGGAAAGAAGATGGAGGGGAAGGGGGAGAGGAAGAAGAGTTTGGGAAAGTTTAATTTCCTCATATCTTTTTCTTAAAAAATTGTTACTTTTAAGGCACAGGAAAACAACCAGTCCAGCTGACTGGAGAGACCTAATAAAGGTTCCCACACCCATATAGCTTTTCTAAGGATTTTGCATAAAACTATTTGATTGATACCCCAAAAACTGAGTGGCAGCCTTCCAAATGCGTTCTAAGGTAGACATCATCTGGTTTCTTTGGAAGCAAGCCCAGCTGTATTATGAACAGCTGGTCAAAGGGATCACAACAAAAAATTAATCAGCTCTCCGCAGGATGAAGCACTTGCTTTTTATGAAAACCATTCGGTATTATCAAAATTTTCTTAAGCATTAAAAGAAGTTAATTCATACTGAAAATTTTACTATTATTTACCTAAGTTTTTGCAAATGAACAACTGCATAGCTCCAGATACCATCATAAGCAGCTGCTGTGAACCACAGCATTCTCTTTGCAAGTGAAGGGAGGAATTTATGCAGTAGGTGGGGTACTCCTGTCAGACCGATTTCCAGTGATTAGCTATACTAGAAGTTTAAGAGTGACCTTTCAGCAAACATAAGCAGAACAAATGTTAATTCCTTTGCAAGCTAAAACAGAAATACACTCAATCCACTTCCTGGTATTGACATAGCACATTGTTCCAAATGCATCCATTGTAAATAGAATATAATAGCTTTGCCTTAGGAAAACAGTTAACAGTTATAAGTGGGTAGTGGTAGGGGCTGTGTTGGTTTTTGTTTGTTTGTTTTAATGTCTACCCCTCCTTGATAGCTACACAAGCTTCTTGAAAAATATTTTTCACATGTGATGCACACACACTTCCATCTTTGCACAACTAAATCCGGGTTTTCCTCCTACAGCACAAAGCAAGAAACGACATTTATAAATGTGACTGTTGACTCTAAGAAGTTTGACAGAAGAGGTGGCAGAAAAGCAAATACTCTGCCAGCTCACTGGAGACCCTTGAGTCAAGGACTAAGTTACAGTAACTTAATTACAGGAAACTCATTTCTCAATTGTCTGCTTCTGTGTGTTTCATGGCTGAACTCAAGTATGTGGAGCAGTGGGTCAGTGGGTGAGGGGCAGGGAGGGGTTTAACTGCCAGGTTAAAGCAACACTGACTTTTGAAAAGTTTCCAGGTAATCAGTTACCTTGCCAACACTTTGCTCAACCCAACTTGACCCTTATACACATGAAAGGTTAATTGTTAGAAATTTGTAACCAATAACCGTTTTTCTTTTTTTAAAAAAAAACCCAACCAAACAAAACCCAACAACTAACAAAGATAACAAGAACATTTCTTTGGAAAAAAAGACCAAGCAGCAACAAGATGTCTGGAAATAATGAAGAAAGTTCACATAAACATTTATACATGCAAGTAGCAGTGATATTTTAAGCATGAGAAATGAAACACTCACTTCTTAATTCTGACTCAGTCATACCAGTGAAATGTTTCTACATTCTAGTAAACTGTATAAACACTAAGTAAATAGAGATGCATGTGATCAAAGACTATGGAAGTTTATCTTATAAGTCAGTGATAGAGCAGCTCCTGGCATATGCTTGACAATTCTTTTCAGTAACAGTTATCATAACATTCTTTGAAAGTAAGAGTATTAACAAGAATAACACAACAAAACCCCTCAAAGTTCTAACTTCCTGCACTAACGACTTAGTATCATCAGAACACACTACTATCATGCTTTGTCTTCAGTAGAACATCTTCATCAGGATTTTAAAAAAAGGTCTCTAAGTGAAGATTCATTTTTATTCATTATTTCACCTTTTTTTTTAACATCTAAGAATCATTCCAAAAGAGTGATTAAAAACAAAGCATCCCGATTAAACCAAGCTTTGCTTTATTAAACATTTTATCTGTTAAAGCACTTTTTTATACCAACTGCTTGAAGACCTTCATGAACTCTTATCACAACAGAATAATGATAACTTTAATTTGAAAATGAAGACTCAGCATTAGCTTATAATTTTAGTTTTATTTTATTGTATGTGTTTCTTACTTTACCAGCATCACTAGTGAACCATCTAAGTACCTAAAGATGCATTACTACAATCTAGAAACAAGTGTTTCAAGTTGGTAGCAGTTTATTCAGCCTTTTTTTTCTTATGCTAGCAGTTTACAAAACAGAGCATCAAGAAAACCAATGCACTACAAGAAGTTTCACTGAAATTGCCTGTTGCACCGCAAAACCTACAAAGCTCATTTCCACAGCCAAGTAGTTTATCTATTTTCCTCATACCCGAGTCAAAAACCTGAGGTATAAGGTGACGGAGAGAGGGAAAGTCAGTCATATCTGGAAACAGAAATGATGTGGAGAAGTTGAACTATTTCCAGATAGCTCAGCATGCCAGAGAAGGCCCAGGCACATCCTTGCCCCACTACCTTAGGAACCCTGAAATTGCAAATCCCAGGAGATTTGCGCTCACCATGCCACCCATGGGAACAGTTCCCTTAGGAACTCATGGTTTAAGGATATATATATGTCTATATACACACATTTCTATATATGTGTATATTGTATGTGTGAGAGAATACATAAACAGTTCTGCAACCTTATATGAACATATGTCTTATAGATATGACTTATATGTGTCTTTATGACTCAGACAATCATGTGTCTTGTGCATATGGAAAATTTCAAGTCACAGGAATCTCTTCTGTTTTGAGGGAATTAGTACAGCATAGTGAACACAGAGAAGATTTTTAATTGTGGTGCCCCTAAACACCACAGCCTAATTTGGTGTGTGAAATCTTTCCAGTCTTAGCTTTCCTTGACAATGCGCAGGACACTATATTATGCATCTGATTGATTAGACAGACATCAGAAGGTACTGAAAAGCACAAAATCTTTCAAGGTCAGAAACACCTCACAACCATCACATGAAACAGCAAACCAAATTTGTATGAAATATTTTAATGAAACATGCAGCAGTGATTCTGAGGAAGGACTCCAATTAGCAGGATTGCAATTGTTTTTAAACAAAAGATTTTCCTTGAAAACAAGTACCCATCTTTCAGATGTACGAATTTAAAGTTAATGGACCTTGAGAACAAAAAAATGGTCTGATTTTCATAAAGACTGAGTACTTAATAATTCCCCTGATTTAAGTGGAAATCATGCATATTCAATTCCTCCTTATGTCAATCATCCCACATCTTAAATGTCCACTTTGGTTTTGTGAGACATACGTATCCCTTATGAAAAAACTGGCCTCAGCCGACAAGGTCTCTTTATCGAAAGAGGACAAACATCTTCTGTAAAGCTGAAATCCTAGCAGCTCAGTGGCTCTCCTCCCTCATTATATACTTTAGTAATATCATGAATGATGGACTAGGGAGGGAGGAAAAGGTTACACAAAAATAAGTCCCTGATGTTTAGATAAACATGCACACATAGCAGTAATTCAGACTTGAAAAATATGTCACAAAATCACAATGCTTCTTACCTTCAATAATCAGTAAAAAAAAAAAAAAGAAAAAGAAACTACTAACCTTCACTTGTGGGGTCGGGTTCTGTACCACCTGGTGTTTTATCTGGCATCTCTGCAGACACAGGTTTAGGAAAACCTAATGGACCCAAAGCAAAGAAAATGTTCTCCATCAAAACCAGCACGTTTCAGTAGGACAATTCCCCTGTCCTGTGACCCCCACAAGGATGGATTTTCTCTCTTCATCATTTCCGTGTTTGTATGTAAGACACACAAACAATCAAAATTCCCTAGAGATTAACTGCAACACCATTAACAGAGTGCCCATGCTCAGCCCTCTCTATAGAGCATGACCTATCATCCCCAGCACAAAACTTAGCAGGATTCAAATGAGTGTTAGATGACCTTGGCATTTTTAATAATGGAAAGGTAAATTGGATCATTCAATTGCTGCACACAAACCAGGATATTTATTGAACAGATTCAGAATTTCCACAGCTACAGAAGCAATTTGTTTCAAGAATTCATTTGGATAATCCAAAGCAACTTAAAAACTACTGTCTCACTAATGGCTTTGCAGATTTACCAATTTAAGCAGCTCTGCATTAAAAAGCCTCTGTGGTTAGAAGAGCACATCTTCAGAACACTATGTAGAAACACCATTCTCTGTAATGGTTTTCAGTAATGAAAGAGTCTGTGAAATGTGTTGCTGATTCCTAGCTTCTTCTAAATTGCACTGATGATTAATAATACCAGAGCAGTTCAACCAGGTATAAAAATGACAACACCCGTACAGAGCCTTCAACATTTTCCTGTAGCATTGTCAATTTTAAAAATTACACCTGAAAACTGAGGTCCAGTTATTGTCACTGAATAGCATCTTCAGTGACTTCTTTAAAAAACATGGAAGCACATATATTTTAAAACCTAAAGAGTATGCTTCCCCCATCTCTCTCATAAATGCAAACCAGTTCCACACTATTGCTAAAAATTGTAGAATATACTAAACAACTAAAAAAAAACAAACAACACATTTTTAAATAAAAAGGCCTATTATCACTCCTAGTCATATCACCAAGTAATAAAGATTTCTTTTCATGTAACCCCAATAAACTTAATTCTTGTAAGATTTGGTTTGTGTTTCTTCTCTGAGAGTTATAACAAAGCTAGTGGAAGGAAGAAAGATTTAAAGAAAGGAAGTGTAGAACTCTTAATTTCTTTAACGTACTGAGTTTTGAAGTACTTAAAAACCAGAATTCAAAGTTTAGCATCCCTTTATTTATTTATTTATAAAGTTCTTAGTTCTAATCTAGGAAGGAAATCTCCAACAAATATTATTCATCGCACTGGGAAAGTAAATCTCCCTCTCTCTGCAGTATGGCCAATCAGGACTCATGTAAAATCCAGCAGAGAAGCAGCATGTAGCTGTCAATTTGCTAGTAAGATGCAAAAAAGAAAAAAACAAACAGTCATTCTTGCTTGTTTTCTGTACAAATAATCTCCATTCAGCAAAACAATCAATGCAAAATTAGGGATACTACTACTAAAAATTTCAAAATCAACCTTGAAAAAAGGTATAAGGTTCTGTATAAGGTACAATTTACAGTACCTTATAAAAACAGTCCTGTTAGACCCTTCCAAATACTTTTGTAATACAGTTATTGATATAGCTTTGTCTCTGCATCTTAGGCAGAGCTACTCCCATAGTCACTTCGTATTTCTGAATTCATCACTCAATGCTGGTACCTATTGCTTACTCCTCTGACCACTTTTCCACAGAACATCCCAGTATGCCAACTTGAAATACATATGCATTCATAATTTATGAATAAACACAGCCATACTGTTTACATTTCTTAATTAAGTAAAACTCTTTAACAGTAACCAAAAACATTCAGATGTACGACCATGCATTTTCACAGGCCATAATCAGCCAGGGCCACCCAAACAGGCATACTGGGAGGTCCTAGTTCAAGAAATTTTTTGTTCCTTTTTGTAGATTGGTTTGCCTTTAAAATCCTGAGCTGCTAAAAATTCCAGATCAGCTTAACATTATGAAAAAATAAGACCTCAGTTCCTTTAAACACAGGAACTAAATTAATAGCATGCTATAGATGAATTCATTCAACATTCAAACGTGAAAACACTTGAACTTACAGCACATCAATGACAAAAAAGTACTTTAAAAAAGCTTGCTCAGGAAAAATACGTATTACCTGAATTTCACAGACATATATAGTCCTTGTCTCTTAAGTTAATTGCACTTGGCAAAGAGAATATTAAGGGTTTCCAATTATTCAAAATGACTGTTAATTGAAGAATAACAATTTTGTATTTTTAAGTTTTATAGAAAAATTTTCATTGGAGAGAAGACTTCTGTGTCATTTTTGTTCTCTCAGCAATCTATCACTGTACTCTAAAAAAGCATAAAGCAGCTTGAAAGAAACTTTTGTTCATCATTGTTTACAGCTGTAACTATGGAATCCAACTATGTATTTGTGTTGAACAATGATCATCACTAACTGAAATCTAACCTGAACCTCCTTCTTTGTGTCAAATCCCTGGCCCTCAGTCTGCATCTGTTCCAAATAGCTGGAAGTGATCATACTTTAGAAAGTTGGTTGAATGTTTTCAGAAACTTTTCAAACACAGTGCCTTAGACCAACACTGTATTTCTTTCCCATTTTCCAGAGGAACAATCAGCATCAATATGAAGGTTCTGCTGTGGCCACTTTATCCACAATAAATGTACATGTTCCTTTAAAATATTGTATTTTATTTTTAAATGCAGCTTTTGAGATATAAAACAATCAGTGCTTTCTGCATACAAATCAATACATATAAAGCAACTGTAGCTCTGAAGTTCCACATTACACACTGCACTGTTAACAGTAAAGCCATCTGCTGGTTTGTTTTTAAATGGTATTTGGATGAGTTCTTCCTTTAAAAAAAAAAAAAAAATGTGTAAGAATGCCTGGGAAGTAAATGGATATTAGTAGGTTTTTTAATATTAAACATTTTGTAAACAATCAAGGACACTTAGATGCTCACACACACCCTGGACAGACCAATACACTTCTCAGGTGAACAGTATTGGATGTTGCATTTCTGAATGCAGGACCGCTCACAGAATCCCAAAGCCAGCACTTAGAATGCCCCAGGTTGCAGGACGTACTGCAGACTCCAAGGAAGGCTGCGGTAAAATTCCCACACACATTAACATGACCAGGATTTGACATTTGGCTGTTAAATACTGCATATATCTTTGTTAAAGAATAAGTACATCCATCCCAGATCTAGGTTTTGCCATTTGTTTGCCTATAAAATCCCTTCCTGGCAGAAGCATTGCAGCTCTGAACCCCATGAGAATAGCTTTGATCCCAGGTCACATAAAGCATAAAAGCAAGTTTATATGCTAACACTAACACAGTTCTTTCACATGAACCAAGAAGTGACACTGAAAGAAACTCTAAATAACATGAACAGAAAGGATAGAAGTTGTGAGGACACAGCACTATATGCCACCAAGGCACATTCCTGCTGCTATTACCACCACCCCTCATCCATACCAAGTAACATAACAATATCTGTTTAATATTAAAGTGTTATTTCCAGTTAACATTTATTCCTTCAAAATTGCACAGAATTCTACTAGTTTTTTTCTTTACCTTCCTTTAGAGTTCTGGATGTGGGCATGAGCTTCCATTCTCTAACAGTCCTCTCCTTCAAAGTCCTACAAAAGTATCCCAGCTTTTTTTTTCCCCTGCACATCAACACAGACTAAAATTTTCCAAATCTAGGGTATATTTTGGTGGTTGATTTTTGGTGGTGGTTGGGTTTTTTGTAGGATGCTACACGTTTTGTTGATTTTCCCAAACTAGGTCAACCCTTGCACCTTCTTTTCCACAGAAAGGCCAGTAACAGAGGCATTTAAACACAACTGCACCAAGAGATGTGCTGGTCCAAACAAGACCGTCTGATGGCAAGAAGGAGCAAAACCTCCTTTGCACATTGTTTACCTCATTGACAAAAGTCAGAGTAACATCACTCTCTCCCGCCTCCTTCTTCAAACCAGCAGAAATCTACAGCATCCTTTGTCTAGTTTCTGGAGCTAATCATCCATATTGCAGCTGCAGTCCAAAAACACCTAACTTTTTCCCCATCAAGCAAAGACCAAATCACAGAATGCCTCTGTCACTTTCATTCTGCTTTACTGTAATTCAGTGTGTTTGGATGTGAAAAACATCACAAATGTTCTAGTATAAGGAATGAGCTGTCTGGCTCCTCTGTGGTTTAACTGCTATGCATACATCTTCCTCCTCCTCCAGGCTCTCCAGTAGCTTTGAATCCATTCCCAGTGCTATCCCAAGACTTTGGTCATAGTTTTCCAAACCCACTAAAAGATCAAGTTCAGCAGCTAATCACTGTGTTTCAGTCTGCAAGTCAAGGCAGCTTATTTTTCACAAACTACACATCATATAAGGTCTAGGAGAGAATGTGACATGGTATCTTCTCCTTCAAACTTTGGATAGAATGAACTTCTTGAAAAGGTGAGATGTACTCAACATTTGGTCAGTGTCCAACCACATTGCACGACTCCTTGCTTAACGACATATGCTGCTACCATGCCAAATGAAACAAGAAGGAAACCTTCCCCACAGGGTCTTCTGGGAGGAGGAAGAGGGAACAAAACCTTCACTGACACTCCCCAAATACCTTTGTGAAACATGAATTCAAAACCTAAGCAGAAAGATGTCAGTTTTAATTGGTGAAACGCACGTATCTACTTCTGATCCATTAACTCTGTGTTGATCACAGCAATTTCAGAATAAGCTATGGCTTTTAGACTCAAGTCGTTCCAGTGCAGGTTGTATGAAATTACTCTGTATAATCAATCACTGTTATTTTTCTTTTTGTAAAAATGAACTGTAAATGAGGAGCTTTGAAAATATCCTCTTTTATACATGCGACTTTGCTCAAGGTCAGTCCCACATCACATACAGTCACACTGCACTGCAGAAAGCTGATAGAAAGCAACCCAACGCCTCTCCTGTGGTGCTGTGAAATCCTGTCTGCGCTTTCCCATGATGATGCATCTCTGGAGTACAAAAGCACCCGTTCCAGCAAGGCTCCCGCAGGTGGCACTAGCTGCTCCTCAGTGCCACACAGGGCTCAGCACATAGTGCTTGCAGCAGAAACTGCCTCTCACTTCTGGCCAGCATGCCAAGCAGAGGCTATAAATCTGCAGAGTTCAGATACCCGAATCATCCTGCTTACTGCTCAAGTCTGGATTTGGACAACCCGACAGCTAAGCCACTGTACCAACCTTCTGCTTATTTCAAAACTTCCTATGATCAGAACAAACCACAGCTCTTTTCTAAAGCACTGGGCATTTTTCAAATTAGATACACATATATCGCTTCTCTCATGCCTTTGTACAGTGCAGTCACTGGCAGCAGCCTTCCCAGACCTTCACAAAAGTTAAAAACCCACACACAAACAAGCAAAAAACCAAAAAAATCCATCAAAACACTGTGTTTCACTCACACACAGTAGGTCTATCACTTCAGACACTCTCTTTTGAACCTAAGGTTGAGAAAATAGACAGACTTGAGTATGGTGGCTCAGCACAGGACATGCCTGGCATGTGCTCTGATGAAAAATAAGGAAGAGCAGGAAAAGTAGCAAGATATTTAGGGACTTAGAGGCAAGTCCCAGCACAGAACGTATGAGCACAGCCATAGCAAGTCACAGCTGCCAAGTACAGCTATCATATCACAAAATACTGCTGTCATCTACTCAAACCGCAACTCAACAAGAAAGTGTATTCTACACAAACCATTTTCAGAGCAATTTAAGCAATAAGACCACTACTCCACAAAACCCAACCAAAAGCATATTTTTCATTACTGAAATTTATAAATACAGAGATTAAATATTTTAATTGAGCTACCACTACATTGTTTTCTGATTTAATATTTTAGGTAACAATAGCTCTACTGTTAAGTGCTAATTAGTGCTACAAAAAAAAAAGTGAATTTGAAACAAACCCATTTAAAAAGAAAACAGATGCCTCAGGCACAGAGAAAAACACACAGTTCAACATTTTCTTTACTAGAAGAGTTTATTTCCAATACCATTAAATTGTAACTCTTCAGTAGCGCACATACCAAGTGCTGAAACAGCACAAAAAATCAATATGCACATACATCAGCTGCAGTGCTAAAAAGTCTAAAGGATTTTAGGGTACAAGTCCTTCTATTGCAAGAACAGTCAAACCCATAGACAAAACCATAACATATGCCATGACCTTTTCCTTGACAAATTCTCCAGTACTGTAAGAACTTACATAGCTATTTTATCATGTCACCTGAGGCAGCACAGCCCTTACAGGTTAAAAAAACCCTGTAAGGTTTTAGTTGATATTTTCACTGCTCACTCACATCGCCTCTTACAAGATGTTTTTCTTGAGGATTTTCTCACGAGAAATAGAACTGCAGGTGCATTAGGTCACAGTTTTGAACAGACTTAATTCTAGTGAGGTGCGCAGCACAAACCTCACTACTGGGACAAAAGTTCTGGTTTAATGAATTTTAAAAAAAAGGCATTCCACAGCTGGATATGAAGCTGTCAAACCTCAGCAATAACAAAAGTTGCTTCACAGTGCACGTGGTTAAGGGAAAGGAAACTGAAGAGGAAAGAATTTCAGCAGTGTTGATCTCAGAATTACCCAAGCTCCTTTTCAAAGCTCTGAACTTTTCTGCAAGTAGGAGAGATGCTGATTTGGCTGATAAACAGTCATGCAGATGCACACATGTAAAGTTTCCCTCTTTAGTCTTTTCCACGTCCAAGTCTTTGGTGTTCAGCAGCTGCAGCTTTAAATTCCTGATTGAGGGCAAGGGCTGCTGCTGCATTAATAAAACCCCCATAATCTCCAAAACAATTAAAAAGCCGATCAAAGAAACAAGCAAGGGCAGTAACCCAGCTAGCATCCTAACCATCATTTTGCAATCCCATTTTCTGTTAGACAGGAAAGAACAAACAAAACCAAAATAACTCCACACTTGTACCTGGCATACATAGTAAAAAGCCCCTGATACCTGCTTTCACAGGCTTGTCTCCTCCAAATTGCTTTTCAATTACAGATATTGTGTGGTAGCACTTAAATAGTTCTTTTTTTGACTGATCCCTGTGCTTAGGATATCCTTGCATACTGCCTTGGAAAAGGGTCACTGTTGTGCAAATTCATCACTTCACCACAGGCTTAAGTAATGAAGGAAATCAAATCAAAACAGGCTGCGAGGAAGCAAAGCTGTTAGAGCACAAAGAATCTAATCAGTGCAAGCAAGTCAAATCACAGTGAAAGTAAATTATAATATGCAAAGCCTTAAATTAATTTTAATCCAGTTCTATGTGACGGATAAATATTACTCAGTGATGGATAACACCAATGGATTACAATATATCTGAAGAATTTTGTTACTATGGGAGAAACATACCACCTCTGCTCGCATTTTGCCTCCTGATGCTTCCTTTTTGCATTTCCATTTCTGTTACTGGAAATTTCTTGACACTCAGCTGAGTGTCACGCTTATTTTACAGAGAAAGGGAAACAACCTTGCCATCCATTTAGTAAGGCCATGCATATATTATGTATGGTAGTCTCTCCTGAAATCACAGCACTATGATAATAATGAAGGTTTTTCTGGGGTTTGTTTTGTTTTAAATGAAAGCGTTATAACCCTCAAAGAGAAACTTTTGACATTTTAAGGTCGGTAGAAAAGCTAGTATCTATGGGACAAACAAAATTCATACGTGTTTTAACTTCATGTAGGGCCAGAGTCAAGGTGCTGAGACAGGGAACATTATCTTCCTAAACTCATAACCAGTACACAATGCAAACCTTGAAACCACATTCATGCATAACTTGACAAAGAGATAAGCTACATCCAAAAGTAAATACTCAAAGATTACAGAACAGCCCAATGTTTCTTAAGCATATAAATACAGACAAGTCCATTTTAGAGTCAGCTGGTTTATGGGTATTTCTTCTCTCTGCTTAAATACATGTTTCTGAAAGCTCCCTAAAAAGAAAAACACAAAATGCAGCTCTGCACCAAATCAAAATCAGAGGTTTATTTCTCTCATGCGCACATTTTTCAAAGTACCACTGTTTTTTTTTCCAATTTCAGTAACAACAGAGCAATCAGTATACATCAAGTCCAGCCAAGCTGTTTTACCTCTTCTATAAAATACTTGTAATATGTTTGGCTTCATTATATATTTTCAAAGAAATAACGTTAGATCTCATTATATTAAAAGACTCACAGAACAAAAGATCATACTGATGAAAGACGAAAATGTCAGAGCTGTCCAAAAAGGTCCGTTTACTTCGATAAAAAAATTTCCTAAACAGTGTTAATTCCAAGTAAACAAGAGAGAAAGATATTTTCCCCTCAACTGTAAATTCTTTTGGAGAGCTATAGAGATGGAGGAAAAAAAAAATGAAAAGGATACAAAGGAATGTTTGGTTTGGCATTGCTGACATGTTCATGAAGGGAAAGCCTACTTAAAACCAGGATAATGGATAATTATCACTTTACATGTGGATCCTTTACTACGTTTCCTTCCATAACACACAGTGACTCTGACATGTTTTGCAAGGAAAGGAATGGGCACAGACTCACCCTCAGAAGGGCTCCTACGAAGCCCATTTATCCTTTTATTTCTTTTTCCCTCAACTCCAGCTGCCCGAGCATGGTATTTCTACTGAAATTAGAGTCTTAGACCTGTGCTTTATAATTATTAAACAAGTAACACTCAGTTGGCTTTTCCAGAAACTGTCATTTGGATGGCTGGCCACCATAGAGCCGTGCATAACAAAGTTACTTACATATACCCTGTGAAACACGTTTTTTCCCCACAGCCATCAGAAAAAGTCCATCTAACTTTTTGACTACAGTAAAGTGTGATTAATGAAAATTTCTGGGGTTTTGTTTTCATCACAGAGCATATAACATTAGGCAACAACACAGAAAATAGCAGAAAAGAGTCAGCGGTTAAAGTTTTCTGAGCCTTGATATGTTCCAGTTGCCCAAACGCCTAGCCTGGCTGACCCCCAGTCCTGGCTCAGTCAGCTGATGGCAGGATCACTTCATGCTCCTCCAGCTTTTCCTTCTCCCTGCTTTGAGAATATATACATCTGTGTGTATGTATATATATACACATACATATTTATATACACACTGCACACACATGGAAAAAAAGGAAATTAATAACAGACAAATTAACAGTGCTGTGCACATTCACTTTGTCCAAATGAATGGCCTCATAACTCAGACTGGGACATTTCCTGTAAAAACACTCCATTATTTATTAAGCCACTCTAGAGTGCAACTGTTGAAGCGTGGCTTGCAGGCAACATATTTTCTAGAGCCAAAGTTTGCAGTTATCTACAGGACACTGAACAGTTGTGACAGAGAAACCAGGGCCTTCTCACTATATGTTAGTTTTAAATAATGTGTCCCCAGTTCAGCAGAGCTCTGCAACTGCAAGCTTAGTCTTATTCATTTTTGTGGCATTGAAATGCACATGCATACTGCAGAGTACAGAGAAACTATACTGTTTCAAATAACGCTCATGCTTAATCTCTGACAAACCACAGGCCTTTGTATATACATACATAAACATAAAAACATGCACATATTTTTTTCATAAGAAGGAATATGGAATATAAAATTAAATATGACTAAAAAGAGAGGAAATTATTTCACTCACCTATGATCAACACAAGTAGAGAGCCTAGAAGACTAAAACTGGTAAAAGGGAAATCACACACAGTAACAATCTTTAACCTGCTACAATTTCCAAAGGAATTTGAATTCTTGAGAGAAGCAGCTGACAAACTGCTGAATAAACATTTGTTTTGGGTTAAAATGCAGTATTCTCTAGACAAGGAAACTCCCTCTGTAATGCCATAAACATACGAAGCTTCTTATCTCCAACATGCTTTCTTCGAAAAGCTGGATTTATTACTAAATGTTGCATCGCCAAATGCAGACCTCCACTGGCCCCAGATGAGAACACTAGTTCCATTCAGAAAAAACACATGGGGAAAAAATAACTTACAAATGTTATAGTTGGAAAGGTGATTTCCTTCAGCTGAATGTTTTTCTCCTTTCTACATCTAAGTGACATGGTTTGAACAAATCATGTTGTTTGTAAGTAATTCTCCATGTCTACATTCTCCTCTCTTCACCTTCTTGCACCAGTGATGAAGGTCACCTTTGCATTTTAATCACATGGAAGAGTGAAGCTTTTTCTCCTTCTACATAGTTAGTAGGGAATCAGAAACAAATCATGCATTCAGCATCCAGCTTTCCTTGATCCAGCTGGGATGCCAGAATTACTGTTAGAGGGGTGTCTCTATCCCCACCAAGTAAAATTTTACTAGAGTGAAAGATGGATCAACATGTACTTCAACAACACTAGAAAGCAACATAAAGGGTAATCAAGTATTTCATTTCTATCCTGAGAAGATTATGAAAAAGAGCAAACAGCTACATAAAGGAATTCACTTCTTCCTCATGAAGAAAGTTAAAACTAATATAATATCCCAATTATGTCAAGAAGTTTCAAAGGACATGTAAAGATTGTGCACTGTAATAGAAGTGTGGTAGGATACAAATAAGACAACTTCACAACTCACTGTACCTTAAATCCTGTAGTAAAACTGTACATGAAATCTAATAGCAATAAGAAACTGTCAGAAACACTTGTTTCATTTTCATAATGTGTATAATCAACACTGTGGTTCCAAACCCAACTAAAATTCACAAGTTACAGTGTTTTCCCACTGGCAATGCAATACTGCTCTGCAGTACAATGGAGATGAATGTGTCTTCCCAGTTATGCCAATTTATGTAAACACAGAACAAATTCAGGGTACAGGAATACATTTTTTTTTTTTTTTAATGAAGCAAAGCTTTGTATTTCATTGGTCATTTGATCTAGTACTGGAAATCAATACAAATAAGGGCAGGGTTGGTATCTCTGAATAGGTTTGACTAAAGTAAATATTCAAGGGGATATTAGTCAAATCAGTACCAAGAGCTTCAGCCAGTTTCCAAAGCCTTTTGAATTCTCACAGTGAAGCCCAGTGAATTCAGATGAAAGTTTCTTTTCTTCCAATTTTAAGGGAAGAAATAACTTAAGTGAACCTTCTGCAAAACAGCCTCCCAAGTTTAGTAATTGGGGAACAGACCTAAAGCACTGCCAAGACACACAACTCAGCGTTTATAAACCTTAATGATTTATTCAAATATTAAGTACTGATGTACTGAACCAAAAAACACAGAGGTATTCCAGTAATGCTGTTTCAAGTTATGTAATTCCATCCTTGGTACATACAAATCCCAGTTCCTCCACTCTTGCTGCCTAGCCCACATTTTGTACTCTGAGGTACATGGGCACATGGGGCGCATACTAACGACACCGAGTTCCTGCTGGATCTGATGAAAGGCACAGCCGGGCGAGAGCACCACCTGGCCCTGCCTCAGCTCTGAGATGATGTCAGCCTATTCAGCAGGGCAACAGAGGAAAGAAAAAAAGTCCCTGCTCTATTTCAAACACACACAAAGGGCCAAGTATATTACCACAAAAAGCAGGAAACCACTCCATCTCATCAACAAATGATGATTCTGCAGCCCTCTGAGCCTTACTGCATTTAGGCAAGAGATGTAAGTAGAAGGAGAAGCATTTGCTCCCTTTAGATTTTGTGACTGTTATTTCCATCTCTCTCACTCTAGCCCTGTCACTGTCTCCACACCCTGTGCAGCATTTCCAAGGGTATCACCAACCCACCATCACTTTTTGCCCAACAGTTGCCTCTATGTGCTGACCCACCAGGATATGTCAATTTAGCCAGTTTCGGATTATTCTGTTTTCTTTATATATATCAAAATATATATCATACCCAAGTCATACCAGCGAATATGACCATCTTCTTCCACGCCTGGCAACATTCTTAGACACATCTGAATTTAATGCAGATATAACCCTGTAGAGCTGCTATCTCAGGTCACCTATAGAATCATAGAATTGTTAAGGTTGGAAAAGACCTTAAGATCATCTAGTTCCAACCCTCCTGCCATAGGCAGGGACACCTCATACTAGACCACGTCACTCAAGGCTCTCTCCAATCTGTCCTTGAACACTGCCAGGGATGGAGCATTCACAACTTCCTTGGGCATCCTGTTCCAGTGCCTCACCACCCTCACAGTAAAGAACTTCTTCCTTATATCTAACCTGAACTTCCCCTGTTCCAATTTAAACCCATTACTCCATGTCTTTCTTATGTTGAGGGAACCAGAACTGCACACAGCACTCTAAGTGGGATCTCAAAACAGCAGAGTAGAGGGGCAGGATCACCTCCTTTGATCTGCTGATCACACTCTTTTTGATGCAGCCCAGGATATGGTTGGCTTTCTGGGTTGTGAGCACACACTGCCGGCTCATATTAAGTTTCTCATCACAAACTTTGCTGAAATGCTTCAAGCATTTTTCTCTTCAATTTTTCTTGAATTTCACTACAAACTCCAAATTTTTAAAGAACTCTGAATGAAGAGCCAGAGACAGATGCACACGTCATTGTAAAAACCTGAACAGGCAGGAGAGAAAAAAAAGACAACCATACTCTCTGGAAAGCAGAAAGCATAATTACATTCAACTGAACTATTCTTCTCTTGTACGTATTCTACCAGCAGCGGCAGGGTTCACTTCTACATTTCAGTCCTGACCTCTAAAATGGATCGGATATAAATCTTTCAAAAAGCATAACTTTCTGTCTCTATACCTGTGGACACCTTTCTCTGCAACATCTCATTTCCTGCGTAGCCCAGCAACTGGTGGATGCCTCCTTTTCCTGTGTTAGAGTGAAAGAAATGTTCAGAGGCAGCTGCCCAGCTCTCCTGTAGGAAGAAATATGGTCTCATGGCTGTTTCAGACGCAAGTCTGAAGTATGGGCATCCCTGTGATACCAGCAAGTTAATGCCAGCATGAAATACAAAGCAGAACCTTAATGGAAGAGAGTTTTTTGTAGTCTGGGGGCTTTTGAGTGGCTCAGTTTTTAAATCAAATTCCAGTACAGTTTAAGCAAAAGCCATTAAAGTTTGGGAAGAAGCTGCAATGGATCATAACTATTACAAAACAAAGGCCAAATTTTTCAGAACTGGCTAGTCATTTACGCTATTTTGTAGTAAATGGGAACCCAGCATACTTCAAAAAAATAACTACAGTGTAGGTTGAAGTAACTACCAAACTTCAAAATTATCTGTTAATTTTGAAAATTTTGAGAGTCTTATACCTAAGTGTAAGAAAAGTTTGATCTATTTTAAACCATGTGCCCATGTGGTCCTTCTGTCAAATCATTTTTATTATTTGGCTTTATTTGCAAAACAGATGTGGGGGGAACAACCACAAACAAAATCAAAGAATGAGGTTTGGATTATGTAAGCCCTGGAGGGTTGAATTAACATAACTTTTATAATGTGTCTAGAATAATTTTGTCTTTTTCCAAAGTTACAAACTCATCTATCAAATTCATTTGTTATAAAAATAACTAGTTAAAACAGATTACCTGTAACTACCAACTTCGTATCTCTGAAGCTGAAGATTCAGCATATTTCTCTAAGGAAGTAAGTGAACTGCTCCACTTTTCAGAGAAGTAATTACAAAACCATAATTTTCCTTTTCCAATTTAAGCATGTATTAAAACTGAAACAGTAAAGTCTGCTTCAACCACATGCATGTTTTGTGGGCTTTTATTGCAGTTTTGCTCTTTTTTCTGCCCTGCAAGTTCTCTATCAAAGATCTACTTTAACTGACGCAGCAGAGGGCTTATTGGGCAAGATTATAAAACACCAAGTGAAATAAAGGCTTTCAACCTTTCAACTAAAATAAATGAAAAAATATGTGTTAGAAAGAACACTAAAATGCCCTACAGATTCAGAACTGAAAGGAGATGGTACACAGGTTCCACAGTGCCTGATTATCGGGCAGTGTTTTACATCCCACTTTTCCTCTGGGCTGCTTGTGCCTGCGCCTCAGGAGGGCTGTGCTCTGCTTAGCAATAAGTGTGAGCCTGCTATTGTAGACCGCAGTGAAAACCCTACTCCAGACAGCATGAATTAAGTACTGACACTTCGAAATACACTTTGAAAGCCTTCAACCCTTTCATTCATCCTTTCATAGCAAAAGACCATGGACACTGGCATCTTCAAAACATCTACCATGAACAGCATCTTTGCAATCCTAGATTAACATATAAGAATCATCAAGGCAAAATGATTTGTTTACTTTTAGTGATATAAATCAACATCAGGAAGTACAATACTATAGAGATATTAAAATATTTGTGTTATGCCTATTTATAAATAAACTTATGTTTACATTATGCTTTCCACACACACAAAATGGATTTCAGAGAAAGAATTCTTCTATCTGTACTGCCAATTCATTTTAAGGAAATGCCCAGCTACTAATCTTACTTCCAGCAAGCATGCAGCAGGCTTGTGTCCCTCATCTTGAAAACCAATATCCAAGCAAGTAGGCTCATGCAGGTGAATTTCATGCCTCCGTCATTTATAGTTATTTACACTACAGAATGTACTCAAGTATCAATACCCTTACATCTGATAAAGGTACAGATAAGACAAACTGTGATTTGACAATATCAAGAAACATACCTTACTTTCAGTGTTGAAAGGTTGTAAAACAGCTTTATGAGAATTATTGTTTCAGGCATCTAAACTACATCTTGGGTTACAACCTAGGTACATGGAATGAATAGCAAGAGGAACAATGAGATGTGGACTCATCTGATTATCTCACATGCCCTGTTGCACCACAGCAGATGAAGCACAATGGCACTTGTGTGTGGCTCCTCCAGTCCCCAGAGTGAAAAGCGTTGAGGGTTTTTGCCTATCATCTCTTTTGTGAGGTGTGGGAACCGAATCAAAGCTGTTCTCAGGTATGCAAAACAGATAACAACATTGAATGGTAAATTTGGTTGGTAGTGATTTTTTTAAATATTTTTGTGCTGAGCATTCCCACTCCACTGGACAAGCAGTAAAATTCCACCCCTGGAAGATGGTTCTCATACACATAAAATTGCATACACACAAAATTACACGTATTTTATAGTTTCATCCAGCTTTTATTTCTTGTTCTATGCTTAGTCACAATACAGATATTAAGGCTAGCACAAGCATGTTACCGCAGGCATGGCTGTGTTTCTTGAAGGCTGCTGGACATTAACAACCCAGCAGATGGTCATTACTCCAAACTCCCCACCCTCCATCATCATTAATTCAGTAGCAAACTCATTTCAACGGACTAGCCCCAATTCATAAAGAACTCATTGTCCTGGCCAAATTAATAGCTTTAGATCTTGTATTACCAGATGTGCTTCAGAGAGACAACAACATTTTAAATTATAATGTGCTGTTTAAAGTCCACTTCAATGTCATTTCTCATAAATATTGGTGTATGAGACAACCTTAAAACTGTACGCATTTCCAAAATAAACACAGAAAACTCTGTATTTTTGGTTTATATTCTAAACAGATTTGGCACAAGTATCCTCAATTATCCTGCAACCCACTTGATCAAAAGTGCTTTACTCTGAGACTAAAAGTGACACATAGTCTTTTGAAAGGTTTCACTTCACCCTGAAAATTAATAAAACCTCAACACTGATGTATCCAATAGAGACAGGCAGTTATGGTGCCCATTACATAAGCAACACATTTAGACTAATAGTAATAATAATAATAAAGAGGACAAATCAAATTTGTAAGAATTGGAGTAGATCAACTTCATTGATAAGACATCAGTAAAAGTTTTAATACACGTCAAATGTGGAACAAAAAGGAAGAGGGGGAATAATTTGGCATAACTTGAGCCGCGCCATGGCTGACATTCGTAATCCTAATAAAAATAAATAAAATAAAAAAACCACCACAAAACCCAAAACAAAACAGAGGCAGAACTTTCCAGAGACAATATTCACTTCAGACTTCAATTATATTGCTCTTTTTCCATGGAACTAACCCATATTTTCTTAAAATCATGAATCTCAGAAACTTCTCTTGCTGATCATTTCATTGAAAACTGTCTATTTGTGTGAAATGCTCTGTTTTCAATAAATTCCAACAAAATATTTTGGCTGAAAAATTCCTAACTGGTTTCACTTTTGAAATCATTCCCCAAGTGCAATGTTTCATAAAGTCAAATGCCTTTCCACACTTAAAATGTTACACTGTATATTTTAAAAGATGCACGCTCACTCTCCTACTGGCACAAACTAAGGCACATCAGTGCTCAAACCTGTACGTATGGAGGGTACTTTTCCTGTTTCCACATGGAAGAAACATACATAACAATCCTGATTTAAAGCTCTTTCCTAGTCTACCTTGAAAACAGGACTAGAAACCAAACTTCCAATAATCCTTAGCCTTCAGTTGAGCACAGAAGACTGCCATACTCAAATACAAAGTATGCAACTATGTTTACAAGGTAATTTCACACAGAGACATTCAAGGCCAGCCTCCATGTGGTTCTGGGCTGCCTGATCTAGTTGAAGATGTCCCTGCTCAGCGCAGTGGCGGCTGGACTAGATGACCTCTGAAGGTCCTTTCCAACCCAAACTATTCTATGATTCTATGTAGTAAACAATACAATTCAGGCTGGATTTACCCTTGAAGTACAGTTTACAGCCATTGCTAAAGGAAAGCAGGGCTCAATGTCTGTGGAGGTGGCAAACACTCTTGGGCGGTGGCAAGGGAGCAAGGAAGAAAGAGGAATATTTTTTTCAAAGGAAAACAAAGAAAGAAAGGAAAATCACAGTCATGTTTCGTCAAATTCCATAGTAGTACAATTTTTAATTACAGAAGAAACTCACAAATCAAGAACAAAGCATCATTTGATGTACTGGACTTATGCAACCAAAGCTAAGTAGGCAAAGATTGTGGGGTTGTTTTTTTTTCATGTATTAAATATTTTTTAAATTCCTATATAACATAACTAATAAAAGTATTTGCTTTTACAAAGGGTCAAGTGGACAGAACATAATTCTCCCAGAAGGAAGCCAGATGTTTAGTATCTTCAAAGCAATGTCCATACTGATTAAAGCAGTAGCTAATCTTTCTTTTAGAGTTTGAAATCTAACTGAAGTTTCTTTTACTGAACAACTATGTACCATGCTTTAACACCTGCCTCAACAGAACAGGTATTTTTACATTTTTAATAGGATTTTGGTTTGTGTGTATAGTTATCAATGCTCCAATACTTAAAAGAGCCGTCTTTCAAAATTATGTAAATAATTTTATAATTTTTTTTATACTCCTGCTCTGTGTCACGTATTGCATCTTTAGCTCAGGATGAAAGAAGTCACATCTGCTCCCAAAGCCAGGCTTCCATAATAAAAACAGTTTAGCAAACTTCTTCGTAGCAATTCGAATACATTAAGTCAAATAAATATTCGAGTGTTTCATGTGAGTCATGCAAGAGGTGTATCAATGTAGTACTTAGAATTGCAGAAATCTTAAATTAACAGTTGATTTCTTTCCTAAAACTTACTATAATGCATTAAGAGATCCACAAAACGGAATTTGCAAAGACTTGAGCAAATGGATTTGAACTGATTCTGTGGGGTTTTCCTGTATTACTTGGCTGGTGCCATGACTAATATTTAGCTACAACACAATGCTTGCCAACAGATGTAAGATAAGCCTGAAATCCTACGGGGATACGCTAAAAGTTTGAAAGGTTTTGGAAGCATGAACAGGGTCTCTGTATATCTCACTCAGAAAGCAAAAGGATTATTCAGTTGCTTAAATTACCCTTATGCACACAAAAGAGGACCAGCTTTACCACTAGACAGAAGGGGGAAAACCACCAAATTTAAAATTGGTTTTCTGGCACCTGTTTTCACATTTTCTGGAGTTTGATCTGATCAGGGAAAAGCAGCAAGTACAGAAGTTTAACCTTATCTGTGCTGGATAGTTATGTAGTTGATTACTCCACACTGTCTGCAAATT
The DNA here is from genome assembly GCA_026283785.1 of Coracopsis vasa. Classification (NCBI taxonomy): domain Eukaryota; kingdom Metazoa; phylum Chordata; class Aves; order Psittaciformes; family Psittacidae; genus Coracopsis; species Coracopsis vasa. Next base: position 22,732 of record JANHGB010060957.1, read on the forward strand.
TAAAGTGAGAGTGAAATTCAGATCAAAGAAAGGGGCATAGTTTCGATGCCCATTTTGCCAACACCATGCATCACTACAGCATTAATTGCAGAATAATCCATTTATGGAATCATGAATTTTGTATTCAGCCATGTCAATGTTCACCTACAGCACAGTATATTCTTGTTCACTTTTCCCGTCTCTAGTAGCCATTTTGAAAAACCTGTTTGGCTTCCAGCTAAACAGCATCTTATGGATATGAAGTTGTTCATCTCAATGCCTCCTATGTTAAGTGAGAGAGATTCTCTCTTAAGAGGGTGGGGACAGAGCAGCTCTTGGGATACCAAGTCACAAGAAACAGCTGAAAAAACCCTGCCAGTTTTATCGGACACACATCAGAAATCCCCAATATAGGTGGCAGCACTTCCCAGTTTGCTTACTTTATTTAACCAGTTTCATCCAATCTCAACATAACCACTATCGGTTTAAGCACCAAAATATTTAGTCTGTGCAAAAAGCAGAGTATTGGCATCTTGCTTACAAGAAATGTCACAATTAAATAAGATAAAAACAAAAATAACTAACAAAGGACAACAAAGTAAGTGGTAAGGATTCAGATTTACAGAGGTCTTACAGCTGATTGTTTTTAAAGCACTTTGTGTGGCAAGAGAGAGCAAAAAGATTCCCTGTCAAGACACACTTGGTTTGCACAGAGCACATCCCACTTTCACTTGCTTCTTTACAGTACAGGAATCAGAAAGGAAAAAAAAATGTGGAAAAATTGTGGCTGGTGTGTTGCAGAGGACCAGCTGTGATACACTCCACTGCTATCCCATACCTACTTCAGCCAGCTGCTTCAGGGGCCTCTCCCAGTCATTTCCCCAGTCATCTACGCTCCCCACCTTCAAGTCCCCTTCTCTCAGCCAGACCCTCTCCTATATTTCATCATTCATCTGACACCAAAATTTCACTCTCAGAAGTCTGTAAAGCCAGGTAAGTAGATTCTCTTGAGTTCATCCCTACCCCCTCTCCCAGAGGGCAGAAGCACACTACAGAACTCCCCAGCCAGATCCTCAGCACTCCCAGGATGCTGCAACACATCCAGCAGAAGATGTTCAAGGAGATGGACAAGGATATCACAGGCTTAGAAACTGCATCCTAGAAACTGTCATGAAACCTGCGTGAATGCTTAAGCTTTGGGGTCTTTGGTACGAGGGCTATTTCACTTCTCCTCTTCCCCAGAGGAACTGGTTTTTACTGTGATTTTGGAGTGCTACACCTACAATGCACTGACTGTACCCTAAAGACACCACTCATTACCTACATCATGCAATCAAAACGTAGACCATTCCAGAAGTCTGTGTAAGGTTTTGGTTGGTTGGGTTTTGTGTGTGTGTAAAATATACTTATTTGGAAAAAATATAAACAAGTATTTCTGTTCCAGCATGCAACTTGCTTTCTGCTCTGGCAACACCTGTGACAAAGGAACAATACAGTCACATGTCACCCATACCCACTTTATTAACTAGTCCTGAACAGGATAGAAAAAAAAAGTAGTCTTCAAGACAGTTTCACTGCTGTACAGGATGCTCAGCAGAAAACAACAGATGTGTTATAATCACTACTGCCCATTCATTTCCTTTCTGTCAGAAGGAAAGCAGCAGTCATCAATTAAGAACCCCTATCTACTGGACACAAAAGGAAGCATACACTTTTCCTTGGTCATTTGACCATAACAATAGAAGGTGGCAGTGGGAAAGGACTGACTGCTCTGGGCAAGCATGGGGGGGAAGATGAGGTGAGTGAGGATTCTGGGATTTTATTTTTTTTTTTAATATATTTATTCAATTCCTTAATACACACAGGTTTAAAAAATGAATCACTTTTAAAATAAATGGCAGATTATACAAAATCCTAATCATATTATTCCTTAAGTTCTCCAGACAATTCATTTAATGTTTTTCACAGTGGAAAATCCCAAGCATATGAACTGAGAAGAGAATTAAGCAGCATTTAGAAAAGCTGTTATTAATGAACAAAGCTTTTTTTTCAAATAGTTATCACAATTTCTATAAAACCATTTTTCTAAATGTACTAAGTATTTAGACTTTCAATATGTCACCGGCATAAATTATTTGGATTAATACTTTAAAGAAGTCTAGTCACATCCTTGGATCCTTCTGTTAAAGATTACATTCATTGGTCAGCTTCATCACTCTGAACTAGAATGACAGCTTTCATAAAACTGCCAATAACAGAAAACCCTAGAGATGCATTTATATTATGTCTGTTTCAGTCTGACTACACAAAGGGTTTTGAGGAAACTTATTAGAAGTCGCTAGCTTTAATTAAGGTATTAGACCCTAATCTAGCATGATAAATTAAAACCCAAATATTCCATGGATACTAATGCAACAACTCTAAGAACCTGGTATCTGCTTCCCACAAGAGGAAAGCTTTAAAAAGCCTTCACATTGCAACTGAACCCCTATTTCTGCCCTGTACCTCTGCTCCATTGCACACCAAAAATAGAACCGACTTAGAGAAAAGCTCACACGTGGGCACACATCATTCTTCTCCACCCCCACACAACTCTGCAAGCCCTCACGCCATGAAAGACATGGCCTAAACAAAGCATTCAGTGATGCACAGATGCTCAAGGAATTCTTTTTTGTGTAGTGGCTTTCAGTGTAAACACGCTGCATATTAAACCTCATCCTGAATTGTTAGAACAAAGTATATTAATCTGATGGTTTTTTCTCTGATACAACACAGCATGATTGTAAGAATTGCCAAAGCCCATTTTCATTCTTTTCAAAGATTAGCACCAACTTATTGAAACAATTAAAAATAGACAATATTGTTATAGAAGTCAAATGGTTAATAGCAAAATATAAACAAATTTCATAAATGTCTCCTGCACCACCCCCAAAAGTTTTTCAGATGAAAATATTCTTAGAACCTCCAGATTTAATTCTGGCACATGAAGCAAGTTTGGCAAAATTACTGGTGGTTGTTTGGTAGAGATTTTATATTCGTCCCTCAAAGCTGCATCTGCCCAAACTGTTCTGCTATTGTTTTTACAGAACACCACTCCTCATATTTTAGGTTTCTTCCTTTTTCCCATGGTACTAATTCCTTACTAAATGTACTTCATCTAGTCCTTGAATGCCTTATCCTGTTAGTTGATACATTCCCACACACTCCAGTTTTGTTGATACAACAATTTTCTGAAGCACTTCACAGTGAACGCTTGTCTGCCATGGATCCCAGAGAGTCTTAGGAAATCCTCTGCCTCTCAGGACACATGCACAAGCCATGTTATCTCAGCTTTCAATTAACGAAAAAGGTTGCTCAAGTCTGACGGTCTGGTTTAGCTTTTCTGTTCATCATGAAAACACATTAAAATTACTGCAACTCAAAACCAAGGCCAAGCAGCACGTTTGAAATTAAATGGAAATCAGACGGGGAGGGGAGAGTTTGTGCAAATAGCTCACTTTTTAAGGTCACTAGGCAAATAGTCCACATGCATTTGGATATGCATAAATCTCCAGCTAAATAAATGAATTGATTTGTTGTGTGGAACCTGGGAATATACAACTCTCAACATTTGTGGAGCAAAAAAATTGCTAGTAATTAAATATCAGCAAATAACATAGACAACCAGTGTCCTGAATTTAGGTCATGCCAATTATTTTTCTCTGATGTATGTTAAAACATGCAATGTTATTCAAATCTTGCTATTTTTAGGAAATCCTGAATAGGAATTTCTGGTCTTTCCTCTCTCAGCCTCTGCAAAATGCTTTCCTACTTACAGAGACTGGTCTCCCTTGAATCCAAAGGAAAGTAAGACCTCGCTAATGTTTGTCAGATGTAAGCTTCAGCTGAACGTTATGCAGTTCTGCTAGTGTGTGTCTATTAAAGCTATGCAATCTCAAAGCATTGGATCTGACACAAAGTTGCCACTCTCCTAAAATTTTATAAACATTTAAACACAACTGGATCATCAATGCATACTACAAAATTGTTTACAAGCCCCACTACCAGCAGGGTAAAATAGTAGGTATTACCAATTAGTTGTCTAATCTAGCATATTAGTATTACCTCTGCAGGTCACAGAAGCCAGAGTGGCAATTAACATAATGCACTTTTAAAAATTATTTTATTTTAAACTAACCCATGCTACACTGGTTTCAGCATTAGCACTGGAAGGAGTGAAATAGGTTATTTATAAGTCACTGAGTTCTTCCACAAAGCAGTGTCTGTGCTGCCACCCACAAAACCCATCACTGAAGGTCTGCTTTCTTCAGACTCTTCTGGTTGGTACAAGGACTAAGGAGTAAAGGATGGAGAAAGGAGCCTTGCCTAACACCCTCTTCTTCTTTAAAATTTTTTGTGGAGTCTCCTGACAGCCCTGCAGTGGAGATTTCTGGAATGTCAACTTGTTTCAGATAATCAAATGTGTGAAATCAGTTATTACAATCAAGTTACATTTCCATGGCATCTAAACCTGATTTTCCTATGCTTTCAGGTTTCCAGGTCTCCCAAGTCTTCCAGATAGTAACAGTACATAAACAAAACTAAACCCCTAAAAAATAAACCATGAAAGATCAATTTCCTCTCAAACTGATATATAGTAACATAGGAAATCTCAGAAGATCACGGAAGTTCAAAATAGCCCAAGCCCCATGGAAAGACCCTTGTTTCTCCATGAAAACGGCTCTTCTGCTTCCAAAAAGAGTGTAATCAAGCAACAAAACTAAAAGCTACAGGCTTTCAGCAAAACTTCCATCACAGAAACAGTGCTAAAGCTGAAGATGTAACCTCCCCTACCTGCTTAGGTCTGCAAAAACTTTGATATAATTAGTATAAAACCCCACTAACATGCATATCGAGAAAACCTACTATCTTGCCTAGCCAACATTTCAGGCCTATACATTACAGTGATCTGTGGATTTGCATCCTAAGCAGCCTCATGGTTAACTTGGGTATGCTCACTGAACATCAGCAATAATCAGTAATCACTTCAGCCAGAGGCACAAGCACCATCTCCTATTAAAAAAACAATAAATAAAAATTAAAACTTTAAAATAATAAAAGATTTGTACCTGGTAGAGCACTCATCAACTAAATCACTCTTAAATTTGGCAAAATGGAGTCACTTTTCCTCTCCTTTGTTGAATTTGTGGCATTTTGAAAGGAGAGTAGAAACTATGGAATTAGAGAAAGGAGCACAACTGCATGGCTCATAGGAGGGCTGCGCTCACCCTAGTTTATAGCCTCTGAGCCACGCTCCTTGTACTGCGAACCCATTCTGCCTTAAAGAGTAGCTGCATAAAATGTAGCACAAGCTGAATCCGGTTCAGACAGGCTAGAGGGTCCGATTTTGAATAGGAATTAGACACTAATGTGATCCTGAAAATCCCATTAAGAGTCTTACCACCTCTGCGAGTGCTTACCTACATACCATTAAAAATCGGGATCAGACTTTGTCTGTGGTTGTGTTGTCTGTGTCAGAGCAGGGAAGTGCTGCTGGATTCCCAAGCTCTAAACCCTGAAAGCTTCAGGCTATGCTCCTTCTGGAAATTGTTAGCACTGATTTTAAACTTAATTACTTTAGTGTATGGAAACCTCTATCCAAATGAACCCTCACTTTCCTGGTGAGCAACTGAAGGACACAACTCCAGCCGTTAAAGCAAATCAGAGCCAAGGGTTACTTTCTGAAATCTGTCTTGTTTCTTCTGCCACTTCACAAAAAGCAGCTAGTTGGATACAAGTGTGGTGCAGCTTTTTCTAGCAAAATTTATTAACTTATCTTGAAGCCTAAAAAGCCAAAAGATTCTCAATTTAATGAGGGAAAGAACTCAGTTCCTTTGTTAAATTTGTAACCCTTTCCAGCTTCAGAACATCAACTCAAACATCAAGCAAGAATTGAACAATACCTTTCTTATCATTTTCATTTCTCTAAGCCATTGCTTTATATTTGCCTGTTCTAGAGGACACTAAGATTAATTTACTCCTCTTTCTTAGCTATTTCTGTGCTAGGGACTCAGCTAACAGTGTCAGTGAAGAATGCACTGACAGAAACCAAGCATCAAATGTTCCTTGCCTTGAACTTCCAAGAAGCTACTGAATGCAAGACTGGATTTTTTCTTTTTTTAATATCACCATAAGGCCTGTTTATATACTTGGAGTGGAAACAGTGCACATTCAGCTGCAATTGATTTCCTGTATGGCAGAATACCTCAAGCATTCAGCTGGCTGGGAACTCTGCAGAGGCCTCTTACCATCACCAGTTTTTTGAGACCAGGAAGCTCTGCCCTATGCTTGTTCTTATGCCAGAATAAATAGAGTCACTGCTGAGCATCCAAGTTAATCTGGTCTAGGGGAACCAAATCATAAACAGGGAAAATTTAATATTTCAAAAATCCATTTAAAAATATCAGTCTACTTGCAACTTCAACAGTAATACAAGCAATTCAATCTTGTTAATGTGGCATAATGTCCATCTACAGATGTTTCCTAAATATTAAACTACTCCATCTGAGAGATGCATCGGGGGGGCGGGGGGTTATGAAAAATCAATACAACTTCCTCCTCCAGTTGCTATATTTAAAGTAATAAATGAACACTACAACGCAATTTCACAGATCAAAAGATTATACTTTTTCCCTTTTGGTATCAATGAGTGACAATTATAATAACAATTTACCGCATTTAGGTTTCTTCTGTTCATAACTGAATACATAGAATAGCCTCCACTAATATGGCTATGAATCTGAAGAAGGAAATACATGAGTAGTTTTACCAGGATCCTGTGATTAAACTGTAACAGTTGTAACACTCAAATGCCCAACCACCTGACTGTACCTCAGCTTGTAAATTAAGCAAAATGAAAATACGAAGTGAGCTGTAATTACCATCCTACTTTCCATGTAGTCCATGCAAGTTTCCTTAGCCTCAAATCCTCCGGAGGCAAAGGACTCCATTTCAACTGCTAAAGTCTTTTCTTTAAGAACACTAGAAAGACACAGGCTGGTAACACAACCACAACCATTTGAATATACACACTTACCTGTGTATGTATATGCATGTATGTGTGTATTTATTTATATAAATAAATTAAAAATTAGGAAAACAGGCAAACCTGAAGAAGCCAAAACTTTTTATAGCGACACTCTTGTTTGATTGAAGTTCCATCAATAACAGCTTCTTAGTTCCAGAGTAAAATTATTGGCCTAAAGCTGACAGGTATTTGCTAACTTCTCGAGGGCACAACAGCCTTTCAAAGGGATTGATGACTTCAGAGAGGGTCCTTCAGTCACATCCAATTCAACCAAAGTACAGCTATTGGATACTATAAGGTGTTCTACCAACCTTCTTTGACTTTTTCAAGAAGGTTTACTACAGATCTTGGTATTGTCATATTATGTAACAGAACAATCTGTAAGGAAAATTTATTTTTCATCTTGTGAAAATTTGAACCAATTCATCTGAATAAATGGTTTACTTCTCAAACATTAACATAAGAACATTGCATACTTCTGCACTAGAAACACTACCACAAAGAAAACATATGCATGCCCACTTAAAGAAATTGAGTGATCAATACACTGTCATACCTGTTCTTAGCTAGTGCCCAACTATACTAAATCACATCTCGCATCCAGACAACTCCATCCTTCCAACTCATATTGTGTAATTTAACATAATAAAATGGTGACAACATACACTGTATCATATTAAAACAATTACTCTTGCCAAACAATTCCACATACTGATCCTCTAAGAAAAGCTGAGACAAAAAATATTTTTAGAATTCCCATGTGTAAGATGACAAACCACTGTGCAGGTCTCATCACTGGTGATGAGGACTAAAGTAAGAATTTATTTGATGTGATTTTTACCGAGTTATGTGCCAGTACTTATATCCCAACTTTTCAGGCCAAGGAAAGCAGCTTGCCAATTAAAGCATCAAGGGAAGGCCACATATTGCAGCACCTTCTCATTGCACGACGTAACTGTGATGAACAGACAGATGTGCTGCATTCCAAGGAAACGGATTTATTCCATATGCAATCAGCTGAGCACTTTCCCAGACATATTAAGTTAATTTCATGTGCTAGGTACATGCAGCGCTCCTAGAGTTTCCTTCACTTTACCCATTCACAGCAGTGAACAACACAAAGGCTGAGTTGCATGAGAAGGTCAACAGCTAAGAGTGAATTGTAGCCTGAACTCCTCCAGACCATCCCTGGTATGACCTCAAACTGTCCCCAGGAAAGAAGTCAGTGCTGGGCAAGTATGGGCGTAGACAAGTAACTCTGACCCATGTACCAGAACAAATCACCTCCTGATATGACTCAACATTTACAAGCAGCAAGTAACAGAAACCAACCCAGTACATTCTTATGAAATTGTCAGAAGATGGGCGTCACCAATCCTCCATTAAAAACTAAAGGACTCTTCGTGCAGCACAGGCATTGAAAAAAAGAGCAAAAGGAAAAAGATGACCATAGAGTAGGCAGATTCCTCATCGCTACAAGACAGAGGCAATGAAGAGGCATTCAGGTGGCCTGGCACCCATATCCCCCTGGAAGCTTGAATAGCTGCATGATGCACACAGCCAAGGTGGGCAGACCAATTATTCAGGTAGATACAGAAGCACTGTTCTCTAGAGATGAAAGAGACTAGAAATCGACAAACCTTCACTGTCAGAGGCTGACAACCAGCTTTTCTTCTGAAGACAGCAAACCACAGTTGCGAATGTTTTTCCAGAATTCTTCCTTGAAAAGCAGACACAAATCCTGTCCTATCCAAACAGCATGCAGTGATGTGTGGAAGAAATTCCTTCTCCTCCATACTCAACATGTGCATATCATAAATCCCATCACATCAAAGCTTCTCCAATGAAGAGCAGAAGAAAAACGCCTATTCTGCTTTGCTTTGACCTTGTGGGAATCAGAGTCAGTGCTTATGCTGCACTTTGGGTGAAAAACCACTTTGGAGGGGCCTCAGGGGTACAAGAGCCAAATCAGGTGCATTTGACAACAGGGATGGCTTACTGGCAGGGCTTTCTGCTGCGGAGTTACAAGAAGAACCTCTTCAATGTCGTTCCTTTTGGATCTGCGCTGCTCACAAGAGCAGCAGGATGGCTTAGCTGTGGGACTGAGGAACTCAAGGGATATTGTCGGCATGTACAGGCGTGACCAAGGGAGCATGGCTGTGTCGGTAACAGGCCACGCTACCGGAAGAGAGTGACACTGCAAATAAAGTGGCAAAGGGCAAGCTGCAGTAGTAGACATCACCAGGCTGAGTCACCCAGCAGGAGATCAGCTCTTAAACTCTGCTCAACATGGCTCATGCCTTGGCAAACCACTCTGTTCTTCACGCAGAAAGAATAATAGGGTTTTCCTGATACTCTACTCTGCATTTCCCGCTGGCAGACTTTATGGAAGAGGAAAGTGATTCCTAAAGGGAAGGTCTTCAGAAAGCCTAGTCCTTTTCAACTAAAAAATTTGCCAGGCACTGACTCTCCTATGCATTCAGACATCTCTGAAACCAGTTTAGGAGCAATGTCATCTAAAGCAATGGAGAAACAGAAGTATTGCCCTATAAATCAGAAAGAAACCGTGGAGATTGAAAGGTTATCAATGCCCTCAGGAATTGTTACTATTTTTCATTTAATAACAGATCACAAAATTCTACAGTGGCTTACTAAAAAGCCTACACTGTGTCTGATACTTGGTGCTGCAGGCAGATGTTCAGAAGAGAAGTTAATAGCTTTCCCTGGGAAATCTGGGAAAAAGTCATAAGGTTAAATGAGTTCAAGCTCAGGAGAACAAGATATGAGAAATGCTACCCTCCTACTACAAGACAAAGAGACTTCATAACATAACCAACCTAATAAGGCAAGGATTGTAAAATGTCACATCCAGAAAGGAGTGTGGGAAGTGGACCTCTCTGTCTGCAGGACAGAGACAGCAACCTCCTCAAGGCAGCAAGAACACAAAATAACCAAGACGGATCAAATCAGAGATGACTTCAGACTCACCTTGCATGACAAAGGCTGACAATTACCAGAGAAGACTGATGGAAAGGAGAGATTACAAACTTCATATGCTGGCAGTGTATGAAGGAAGGAAAGATGTCTCTCCAAATTCAATAATGAATCATTGTTGCATACATCTCCATCTACTATTCAAATAGCCCAAGACTGCTGATTCTCCAGAGAAATTAGTGTTTCTGCAACAGGCTGAAGTCTCTGATGACATCACTCAGACACTAAAGTATGACAACTCTCTGAGCAACCACATAAGATATGTTATCAGGATAATAAGAAGGAATTGGAAAGTAAACAGTGTCAAAGCTTCACAAACTCTTCAGTGTGAAGCATGCTAATCTCAGCAGCACCAACCTGCTTGCAAGCTAAAATGATGTTTCTGCCGATATTAACTTGGTTGCAGTTTAAACAGCAAGTGGAAAGCTTTGTGCATACTGAAATGATAAAGAAGATTAAAGACTTGCATAGTAAGTAGTTCATTTCACCCATCTATTTTCAAAATTCCTTACAAAGAATGAACTATAATTTTTCCTTCATATCAAGTATCAAGGACTCAAAGGATGCTCCATCCCTGGCGGTGTTCAAGATCAGGTTGGACAGAGCCTTGGGTGACATGGTTAAGTGGGAGGTGTCCCTGCCCAAGGCAGGGGGGCTGGAACCAGATGACCTTAAGGTCCTTTCCAACCCTAACTATTCTATGATTCTATGTTACTTTAGATTGAAGTACAACAAATCAGTGGAAGTAGCAGAAAGCAAGTAGTTCTGCCACTGTACTTCTGAAATGCATTGAGACCTCAACTATGAGCTGAATTCACTGGGAACAGCACACAAATACAAAGGAATACAGCAAGTTGGTACTGGAATGTAGAAATCACAACAAAGCTGCAGCAGACACTGTATCTAATCTTAGGGGACATGCAGGATAAATATTTTAACAAAGAAGAGTTTACAGGAGGCTAGTGAGGAAAACTTGTCTGTGTTTACAGATAACTCCACCTAACACAAGCAAAAGTATGGGAGAAAGTACAAGCACTAGAGCCTATGCATTATGGCTAGGAGATAGAGACTGCTCATGTGGGCTGATTAAAAGGCAGAAGCTGACCTTGAAGCCTACACCCAGATGACAATGCTGAAAGATGTCAACTGTGACCATGAAAGGAAGCTGGCTATTCCACTGTCCCTGACGGTGCTCCTTAGGGCAATCCAAACAGCCTTCTATTTCCTGAGCCTAGGCATCAAGGTTTTATCTACAACAGCTCTGAGTAGGCAACTGAGCAGGTGATCCACTGTTCCCACAACACCCTTTTTACCTCTGCTCAGTGCTTCCAGTGAGAGGATGCATTCATCCAATCAGCACAAAACATCAGCTGCATGATACTAACACCTGGGGCATGATCTTGAAATGTCTGAATGGATATGAATGTTCAAATAGTTCAATGTTAACATTCATTAAATTAGGTTTTAAAACATCTGGGCAGGGCTCACATGCAAGTTTCTACAGAACGCATACTTACAGGAAGAAGCTTGGCACCACTTGAAGCCTCAATGACAGAGCAGGCAAGCAAGACTTATAGGATTCAAAGATAATTAGCACTACTAGAGTCAAATTTGCATGAGAAACAGCTGCCAGCCCAAGTTATACCTGTTCACTACACTTATAAAACACACATGCAACTTCCACTAGGATAACCACCCATAGTCCCATAGAGGACTAGGAAACAGGACCAGTAGAGCTGATGCTGAGGATGGAAGGAAGAAAGAAAACAAGTCAAATGCATCAAGTCTCTCTTCTAGATAAATTTTTAAGTCAACACCTTGCTCTATATTTTCACAGCAATGCTCTGCATCATGATTAGCAAGAACACAGGTAGTGCATACCCCCATATTCAGGTCCTTCAGAAGGCACCCTCATCAGCAGCTGACAGTGGTTTTAAGCAGCTTGTGTTTTTGCTTGGACAGCTGCTTCTTTCAGGCTTCCTCACTATCGGTAGCTTTTCCTTCATTTCCTTCCCCAGTCCACCCTGAGTAGGCCCCCTTCTTTTCCTCCACTTGTAATCAAATTTGCAGTTAAACAAAATTTAGACCAAGTTCACATAAACTTGACTTTCAGTGAATCAGACTAGACAAACCTATCTGATACAACACCCACAACTAAAAATACTATTAAGATCCTTAAAGTGATTTGGAAAACTTTTGACACTATGAAATAGCATTTGGAAATTGAATTAGCACAAATAGGCTTTGCTGATACTTTATTATTTAATCAGTTCACATTCATCTCTTGTATTCATAGCCACATATATAAAAGACTCCCATATTTCCAATCACTTCCAATCCACCACTGAACTGGTGATAAGCCTAAGGCTGACTCAGCCTCTTCACTCACTTTGCTCCTGTTGCCCCCTTGGTTCTGCGATTGCACGCACTCACTCTGATGCATGATGCTTTTCCAAAGACCCAGGTCTTGGAGCCATGACATATCATGGGAATCTCAGCTCTTCTTTCAAAAAAGAAGTTTCTGTGCATTACAGTTACAAACAAGAGCTGGAAAATATTACTTTAATAGCCTTAAAAATGAAAGGAACTGAAAAAATATCATAAGATTAATGGTTAATAACATTATCACAGAAACACACAAATTTGGGAAGTCTGAGCCATTATTGTGGTAGAGAAGACGCTGTTTGGAATTGGTGATGCAGCACAACACTTTAGGTAGTTTTGGTTAGTCTCCCAGAATGAGAAGCTTAATCAACTATTAAATAAGCAGCTATCAGAAATGCCTTGAAAAGCACCCCTTAAAAAAAAAGAAAAAGGAGAGAGTGAAAGGGGAGGAAGGGGAAGAGTGGTGGAACTATAGGTTCCATGTTCTCTGCGTTCCAACTTCACAAGCATAATGCTTTCTTCAATTTTTTCTACATTTCCAGTTCTTCAAACTAGAGCTGTGTAACCACAGTTAGTCCAAGTTCTCAAAACTAACCATTTAGCATCACCTCTGCAAGTCTTTCTGCCACTCCAGACTTTGCTGAGGGCTGCAACAATTATTTTTCCCCACTTAACACTACAAAAGGAAAATGCTGTTTAGAATAAGTAGTGGTAAGGCATCTCCATTGCCCCCACAAGCAAAAAATTCCAGCTCATTATGACTGCCATATACAACCGCAACTACTTCAAATGTCTTCAGTACACATTATACTACTGAACTGCATTCTTTCATATGCCATTATTCAATCTTCTATTATGTATTCTAGGTAAATATTTATGTGCTTTACTGTGCCTCTAAGAAATTTATGACAAAGTAACTTAAAGCCATAACTAATACAATGTTTCAACAAAATATATTTCTGTAACATGACAATCATCCTTCTCAACACACGGATGAATACAAAAGGGAACGTATATCAGATTAATTCCTTTGTACTAACTTGTAACTGCCATGGCTTTATAGATGTCTAATCCAAGAAACACTTCCAATCAGTGTTCTGCAAACAGCTCCCTTAATCACCAGATTGGATGTTTCAATTATTTCTTGACCTAGAGCATCTGACCCTGTGGACTTGGGGTATGCGACAGCGCCATGCTGAGCATTATCTCCAACTGCCACCCAGCAACGCGGTGCCTCTCCTCTTCATGACCCCATGCTCCAAAAACCAGTAACTGCAGCTCTGGCTTAGCTGGGGAGAGATTTAGTCGTGCCCAGCAATTGCTGGAATGGCAACCGAGCATGAGGGAAATAAACAAACAAACAAGAACTAAGAGTTGAATGAGTCTTTGACATACTTTAATGTGCAAAGTATCTGTTAAAGATTGATATTTGGGACTTTAAAAAAAATAGTTAAGAGATAAACCAAATAAAACCTGTCCATTCTGAGTTCATGTAATCTGTAGTAACCTTACCTAGGAATTGCTTTGGTGGGGGTTGGTCTTTTTAAAATACTATTACAAAGGGCACACTTAAATTTTAAAGATCATACATCTGTTCAAAGACTTCTTTTCTAATGCAGTATCTCAGGCTAATCTGTGGAACTATTCTTCAAAATAACAGCAGATTTTGTAACTGTGTTCTTGTCAGCCCTGTCTTTGGGTTGATTTCAAAGGCTACAAGTTGCATGGGTGATGTTATCACAGAGCTTTGGCTATCCCTGGTACTTCTTTTCAGTAAGGTAAAATGCTAGAAGCCACAATCACAATAACAGTTCTGTTCGTGTTATATGGTTACAGAGAACAGATCAGCTTTGCACTGCAGAGTTTATATTCAAAGATAATAAAGCACTAGTTCAAGTATGTGCCTTCAGCAGTTGCTACAGCCCTATCTAGTGAGCTGGGCTTAAAAAGCCTTTCCTGAATTGGAGCCAAGAAATCACACGCAAAGGAAAGGCAGAGGATGACAGGTATATGGCAACCCAAACAAATGCACAGGAAGAAGCCTTCAAACATGCACACTGTTCCAAATGACTTAGCAAAAATACTAATACTGGTGCCACACGAAAAATTGCATCAATGAAAGGTTCAACCACACCAACCTATGCAAATAACAGCAGCAAAAAGTACCACAAACTGACTTACCTAAATTACTCATTAAAAAGTAAGAAGATATTTTCACTTCCCTTCTAGCTTTAGCCTTTTAGGTGAGAACAAAGGTTTAAAATAAAATAAAATAATAATACACAAAACAAAAGCCCATAAAAAAACCCAGACAAATAAAAGCACCACCAAAATGAAAACACCTCAAACAACACACTGAAGAGGAAGGTATCAATTGCTCAGTAAGCTCAAAACCTTTTCTACTGGGAACAGTTTAGACCAAGGGCTTGCAATCAACCATTTTAGGCCCAAAGTATGCCTTTGGACAGCTAACTTGTATTCTCACATCCTGCCCAAGGAAGAAGGAGAACACATTAGCAGATGTCCTGAAATCATGAGAGCTGCCAACAAACTAATTTCCCTACTTGAAGATTTCCAAAACTGTGCATTCTTAACATCCACCCCTACTTAAAAATGAAGTCAATGCTGTCTTTGCAAGATGTTATCAAGTAAGACTATTACAAACCAATTGGACTACAAACTTATATTTTCTTCTTTTTCTTTTTTTGAAAATCGTAAGCAAAACAAGCAAAATTACACACTGGCACCTAGAATTTGAATCATAATGTGTCTTTGCATGGATGCACTCAGTTGTATGGCCACAGATCGATGTTGTTTACCTAGGGCTCTCTAGATCTGTGAGGAAAAGCCAGCATTCCCGCAAGTTAACACATTTAAAACTGAACCTTTTAGAGTGCTCTGCATCTTTTTTAGTTTGCCAACCGAGAACATAGAGGAGAAGCAGAAAGTCAAAGTTTAATGGCTAAGCATCTGCATGGACCTGAGAACAATACCAATATTCATCAAGAGGCTGATCTCAAACTGCCATCTCATGTTTTCAAGACAAGTGCCCTATTAATACATTTTCTAACCTTAGCATAACTCTTATGGTTTCATCTCAAAGCACCCACACAGTGTGGTAAAGAGAGCTCCCAAAATTATGACAGCTACGTGCCACACACACCAAAAAAAAAAAAAAAAAAGAAAAAAAAAAGTATTTAAAAATAAATCTCAAGGAAGCCATACATTGTGCCTTGCCAACCACAGTGAATTGCACAGCCAGGAGCTGCTGCAGCCAGATTTAGCTTTGTACAAGCTAACAGGATTCCTTTATAAATTTAGCTAGAGGCACGGGCAACAAACGCTTGTGGAAATTTGAACCGCAGCTCTCCAGCAGGAAAGACTGTTCCCTCCAAGAATGAAACAGTAGCAAAAGAAGACTATTAGTAGGCTCTTATTACGCAGCTTTCAAAACACCTATAAGTCATCAGGTTCTCTAGGCAGTATTATTAAATTGCTGAAGTACCAGCAAACATTAAAAGAAAAAAGCAAGGACACAGCTCTTTCTGAGCCTGCCAATTAATTATTAAAGGGGGAAAAAAGCCAACTAAAGAGAGACCGTATTAGAAGCCAGCTGACTATACAGCTAAGTCTGTTTCAGGTCCTTTTCCCTCATACTTGGGGCACTGTGGCTGGTGAAGAAAGAAGTAAATGAGTGCTCCTGGTCCATCAAGTCTAAGCGAAGGATGAACCCTGACGGGCTTCTCGTTCAACAAGAGGGACAAGGACTGGGACCTGGAACTCACAAAGCGGGGAAGAGGTAAGGGCAAAAGATGGAGAGGTGCTCTCTGTGTCCCACAGGACAGCAGGACACTGCTTCCAGAGTCCCACAGGACACTGCTGTTCCCCATCGCCTCTCCTTCTTCTTCCCTACTTAGGATAAACGTTCCTGGCACTTAACGACAACTTTAATCATACTTTAAACCCTCTTTAGCCCACACTTATCCCAATCCTATTAGCGATACTGTAAAACACCAAATAGCGAAGCTTTTTTGGAACAGAGTTTCCCAGAAGACACAGGTTTGCTAAAGCATCTGCACAAAGCCTGAAACACCGCGCGGTTTTATCGTATGTTAACAGGAACAGCTCTTCCCTTCCCGAAAATCCTCGCACCTCAGTTAAGCCCTCCGCTCCGTCGGCCGGCGGGACACAAAGCTCTGCCGTGGGCAAAGCGAGCGGCGGGCGATCGCTGCCGGAGCCCGGCGCCCACTACCGCCGGAGGAGCTGGAAGAGGAGCGGGGCTCGCACAAAGGCTGCGGACACAGAACGCTCGCCCCCCTTCGAACCCCCTGGGGCCGGGAGCTGGGGCCGCAGTGCCCCGCACCGCACGGGCAGTTTCAGGGGGCTGCAGAGCACCGGGTACAGCACCGACCGGCCCAGGCCAAGCCGGCAGCCGCCGCCCCCTCCCCTACGAGCCCCTCACGAACAAAGCTGCCGCCGCCTCTCCCTGTCGTCTGCGCTCGCACACCCGCTGCTGCTCCGGTCTAAAATCCAGGCGCAGGGTGCGGGAGGTTATCCCCCTCCCCTCCGCCCCGTAACTCACTCAGCGGCGGAGCCGGGGGTCCCTCTCGCAGCGCCAGCGGCCTCGCCCCGGCTCTCTCCGTGCGCTCGGGCTCCTAGCAGCGGCTTAATCTCCAAACTTCCTCCTCCTCCTCCCGGCCGGGCAGGGGAGTCTGTGAAACTCCCCTCCTCCATGCAGTTCCCGCAGCCGAGCCGCTGCCTCAGCCCCTCCCCAGGGAGGCCCGGCCCGGCCCCGGGCTGCAGTTGACTCGGCTCCGCTCCCCTTCCCCTTCTTCTCCCCCTCCTCCTCCCTTGGAGGCTGGGAAATGGGGGGGAAGAGACATTAACCACTCGGACTTGTCTCTGGAGCCGAGCCAAAGAGAGCAGTCGGATTACAGCCCCGGGAAGAAGAAGAGAGGAAAAGAAAGACAGAAAAAAATAATAATAAAACATAAATCAGCTACTGTTCTCATGCCGGGAGCGAGCATTCGCCTCCCCTGCCCTACCGCTGCTGCCGCCTCTCCACCCGGCCGGGAGCCCCATCCCCGCCTCGCAGATGGGCATAGGGTTTAAATTCGACGATCTAATGCACAGCATCGGTATTAAACGGTGTGAGCTTCTGTAAACCCGAATTACCAAAATCAGCCCTGAAACACAGTCCGTAGAAGCATATTCAAAGAGGTTTTAGAGAGTACACCTGCCTCCTGGCAGTCTGCCTCGCCATCTTCTTTGGAAAGGTGAGCTTAAAGTTACTTTTTCATTTATTTTTTTTAATATTGTGTGAGATACGCACGAAGACAGAAACTGCTGAAATAAAGCCTGAATTCTTTGCACGCATTCAGTGGTCCTTTTTCTTATGAGCCCTAACAAAACTCTTTGTTTCCTGTGGAACTTTGCTCCATACTCCACATTCAGTAAAGCTCCATAGCTTTTGTTCTCTAACCTAGTTTCTCCCTCTACTCGTGGTAACATACAGCACGTGGAATATGAGGAAATTTGGGAGGTTAGACTCACTCAAGTTTTAAGATGTCAAAATGAGTAATTACAGCAGTAATTCAGAAAAGCAGGAAGTTTTAGTGTTTGCCCTCATCTTACCTGTTCTCACTGGAATCCTTCAAAGCAAAGAAGAGCAAGCTCTGGGAGTGTCTGTTTCTGTATCATTAATTCAAAAGCCCAGAGCTCTTCAGTGTGCATGCCTAACATGCATACTGAATATGTTTCAGACCAGTGCTGAATTTTAAGAGATGAACACATTTATCAATTAATTGTGGCCACATTTCAAACCGAAGGTTTGCATTTAACATGTGGGACTACATTAGCTTCTCAAGTAAAAAACAAACCTCAAGAGTTTAATGACAGCCATTCTTATGCATAACATTTATACATATTGCAGAATTAGAGTACAGTCATCATCAAGGGGCAAACCTCTCTTCATCCCTCCTTCCTTGCAAATTGTCACTGTTCTATCTGCCTAAAGGCAAATCACAGAAGGCTGGACTCCATGGTTAATATTCTGGAATGGCACTCTACAAAGTTGCTCAACAGGACAAATGAGAAAAGGGCAACTGATTTTAGATGTGGCTAGTAGCTGCACTAAACCCAGCCCACTGGTCATGATCTCCTGCACTGCATAGCTACACACTATGGCCTTATGCTAGAGACGCAAATCTGGTCTTTGTTTGCACACCAATTAAAAACAAAAAGAGGCAGCAAAAGCCTAATGAAACTACTGGGAGAGAAGCATTTATAACTCTTTCCCATTGGGGGAATCAGGGAATGCTTTTCCTTTATGAATAGATCTTTCAAAGTTGATAATATAGCAAACTACTCATTGATGCATTTAACTCAAGCCAAATTAAAACACATGAAAATGCACACACGTCCCCAAATGGGAAATATAAGAACAAAACCACCAAACCACAGAGTATACCAAATTCTTTTAAGAAACTGTACAGTCTCTGCAAATATGTTTTAATGGCCTTACATGATCTGTTCCAGATGGAGTTCATTTTTCCTCAATGCTGTGATTAACAGGAAAAATCTTCAAGAGGAGAAGTCTCTTCCTCTCTCTACATCCCTACCTCCCTTTCCCCAAAAGCCTGATCATGAGCCAGTCTGGTTTCTGTTTGCTTGTGCTAAAAATAGTGCTCCAGTGGACTAACCAAATACCTCCAGTTTTATGTTGACTGACTGATCAAGTATGGTCATTGTTGCAGAAAGAATGATAGAGGTTTAAAGGTCAAATTTTACAACACTGTAATACAGAACAGTAGGTCTGAAGAACCACCCATTTTTGGAGGAATTAGATAAATGGACATACCATGGGAACTCTTATCTCCAAAGGTAATCAAGGTGACTATTGATAAAAGGGCATGAGTGACAAAGGAGACTGCAGGCAGGCCAACCTTTTGCCTGTGCACCAGAAGGCTGGTGGCACAGACAAAAGCACCAGGTATTGTGGGGGTTCCCCAAAAGCTTGCTCAGCCACCCTCAGCAGCACTCTTTTACACAGGCAAGAGACAAGCCTCTGCTCCCTCCACCTCCATCTTTTTCAGCACCCATCTTTTTCTACTCGCTCTCACAACATCTCTCATACTCCCACACAGTAGGGCCTCTGCCTTCCCCTCACACATAAGGTGGGATCCAACTCCATCCATCAGCTCCTCACTTCTGTCCCTCTTGCTGCCCACGCATCCAGGAACTTGCACCACTAATGAGTTGGTGTCTTCCACACCAGCGGTCAGAATTTGCCTTCATATACCACTTGAAAATGGTTTGCTTATTGCAGCTGGGAATCTGTAAACTAACATTATTTTCCTTTCTTCTAGCAAGTCAGCTTATATCAACTAGTCTACTAATAGGTTTGTACATATACATGTGATCTCAAGCATCATAACATTTCCTTATATCAGTAGGACTGAATTGCACCAATCATCGTGTTAATGTTTTTCTCATTTTGGCTGTGACTCAGCAAAACTGTAAGCAATGCTTTTAAATGTAGAGAAATCTCTCACTTCAGTTTTGCTGACATTAGCAGCATTCACTTGAAGAGAAGCATAAGTTTATCTGTTCTGAGTTAGAATGCAAAGGAAAAAAAATCTGTCCCTAAAATAGCAGAAAACTGCTATTTGTAAAGTCACACCTAAACACTTAAAAGACAAAAAAAAACACATCTGAGATTTGATTGACTGGGGACCAGGGTGCTATGTGGAAGCAAGAAGCTGCCTCCATGCCTTGCACAGGGTGCAAGGCAGGGAAAATGGATGTGATCTTAACCTGGGCACTCCCCAGTCAGCCTAAATAAAAAGAAACAAAACAAACCAAAACCCAAATCTGCTGTGTGCTCCTTTCCTAGCATCCGAATTTATTATTCCACCCACGATACAATTTAGTTGGCAGCCACAGCTACACTCATTTGCTTTGCAAAGCAATATTAATAAGTGGGGTTTTTTTTAGAGCTATGATCCTGTTTAATAGAACATACTCTTCCATGTAAACTAGTGCCAAGGAGTACACAATCATTGCATTAATTAACTGTTCCAGTAAAATCATTAATATCAAATAAAATGCTATCATACCTACTTTATACGTGAGTCCTGCAGGTATTCAGTTACCTCCAAGATAATATGTGTGTGAAAAAAATAGGAAGCATATTTAAGTTTAGACAAAAACAGCTGTTAAAACTTTTAATCACAAAGTTCAAAACATCTTACTCCAAACCTTACTGCAAAGTTTAATTGCAAGAACTTTAAATACAAGATGACTTTGCATGCCACTTGCCTTGGGAAACAAAGGGTGCTCATAAAAATGGGAATAAGATTAGTGGTTACAAGAATGAAGACTGTCAACATAAGAAGAAGATATTGTACAGAAGGAATTGACTGAACTTAATCTTTCTAGAGGAAGGGTTTGATTTCTTCTTTGCCTGGGAATGTTTCCATGCAGAAGTAAACATCCTTGCTTTTCCACACAGCAGCACTGCTTGGATCCTCCATGAATACAACTGTATTTCATAAAAAAAGCACGCAGACCAGATGCAGTTTTCACAAAATAGACTTCTGATAAATTCAAAAGCTAGCACAATCATGTTGTCAGCTCAGGTCCCAAATTCCTTACAAGTCTTGGTCCTTAAGCACAACCTCCACTTCATTATATTTTCTTAAGCATTTTGGTAAATAATATCCTTCTGCATTTCCCATTCATTCTCCTCCAGAATAACTTTCTACTGGCTTATTGCTGAAAATATTTGCATTTACACCCTTGCAAACAAAAACCATGTTTCAGTCTTACAAGGGCTTGTCTTCTTCCCAATGAAATCTCCTTTGGAATGTTTTAGGTTATAACGCTAGAACTAAAGAGTTCATTTCAACCTTGCATACAAAAATGACCTTCAACCATCCCCATCTAGAAGAGAGTCACCGTTAGGTTTTCTACTCCTTATATCCAAGCCACTACGTAAGAATGAACCATTGCAACCCCTCTAGGATGCTTACCTCTCTTTACAAGACATTGAAAAGCACTGAAATTAAAGCTGGAGCAGAATCCCAACTGTTCCTTGTTCTCTGTTCAGTTAGCTCAAACAACACAAAGGCTTACTGGGCACGCAGGAGGTACTCATTTCTCAAATCTCAGCTGTCTCTTTTTAGCTTAAATTGATTATTCAGATAAAGAGTATTAAGACATGTCAGAAGAAGGCTTTTGATTTGTGTATTTGATTTAGGGGTTGCAAGATCATGCCCTTTAAAAAGTAGGGTTTTTTGTTTGTTTGTTTTGTGTTTTGTGGTGAGTCTACATGCACAAAAAAGAGGATCAAATCTGAGGTCTTAAGAGCACAATGAAGAGTACACTTGAGTTGCTTTAAGCAGCAACTAAGAGTTACTTTTCAACTCTGCTAATACAGGTTGCTCCGATGGCAGATGAGCTCATCTGATTACAGTAATACACTTCAACTTAAAGGAAACTCCTTCAAAAATGTAATCACTGGTTTCTGCTAGCTCATCTAGGTTATTAAAAGAACTTTTACTACTTACATGAAAATCTTGCGGTTCTCTGCTTTCAGCTGTGCCTTTTAAAGCACAATGCTTCACGATAATTAGACTAATTGTTATAAACTACCATCTGAGTAATAAGCAATAACCATGCTCTTTTTTTAAGGCAATAAACTAAACTCAGCCCCTGGCTAACTGCTCTGGTATCACCAATTGGTCTCTGAATTTTTTTTCTCAAGCACAGCTGGCCCAAGATTCTCCCCTCCATTTAGTCTGGTTTGCTGCCATCAGAGACCGATGACCCTAGAGGAGACGGTTTGCAAGGGCAGTCCTCTAGGCATGGATTGAGAGGATCCTGAGGGGCATATTTGCAATAGAAAGCTGAGGGCTGTAATCTTCTTTTCTGTATTCCTGTCTAATGCAGCACGCATTCCTGATCAGATAACTTCTGTGCCACCATTCAGCCATCCCAATCCTCATCAAAGCTGCATCCCATGCTGTCCTAAGCTACTAGTGCAGCAAGAAGCTGTCTTGAGGAAAGACTTTCCTCTCTCTTAGTAAACTCTAGGAGTGGCAGAAGTAAACCGGGTCATGGGCAGCAGGCATAATTCATCACAGCCTTCAGGCAAATTTAAATTACACTGAACAGCTCATGCTCAGCCACTGCAGACTGGTCAGCGGAAGGTGATATAACAGATGCTATCAAGCCAGAACAAAGATTTAACAAACCTGCTCTGGTTTCATTCTGCACATATCTACATGAGCGCAGACAAGGCAGTGGAAAAGGAAGTTCCAAAACTTTATCAGATGTTGTAACTATTAAGGCTGTTAATGCCCAAATAGGAACTTGTGTTGACCTCAGTCCATACCTTTCCAGCAGAAGGATATAAGCTCTAAAATGAAGATCTGTCACTGACAAAAAGACAGAGAATCTGTTATATTTTTTGAATATCTTGCTAACTACAGTACAGGTAGATGCTTTTGATTCTTCAATAGTTGCATATAGCAAAGTGAAAATGTGAAGTACAGAAGGGAGGAAGGAGGAGTTATCTCAGCCTCAGACATGGTGAGTCGAATGAAGAGACATTTCAGTGAGATAATGACATAAGGAAGAAAAATAGAACAAGAAAGTGAAAAAAAAAACCAAACCAAAACCACCAAAAACCCCAAGCCCCAAAACCCACCAAGAACAACAAAAACCCTAAAGTGATAAAATCAGTGCTTTGTTACGATAGGTGGAGTTAATTCCTTTTATTTAATGTAGGTTAGCGTAGAAGGCTGGTACAGAGCAATCCAAAATTACAACCAGAAACAACATCATTTAGAAAAGGCAATGTATTGTAGCATCTTGTAAACACTGGTTTATATGACATGGCCTACATTGGTTAATCTATCCCTGAGCAAAAAGCAATTATCTATATGAAAGAGCATGAAATTTGAATGTTAATGTAACAGAAACAGTTCCTGATAATTCTGAGGCATAACTGATTATTAGTTTTCAACATTTTGAAAGAATTCCACCACTCAAGCAGCCAGCACACTATCTTATTATTACAGATGCTAGAATTACCAAATAAAGTCACATCAAAAATTGGAGTCTTTGCAAATAGCAGATCAGACACTCCCAGAGTTTTCCAAGTGTCCCAGAGACAACAATGCCCAACTTTCACTTAATACTCTTACTAGATTAGTAAATGATGAAGACTAAAAAAACGATTTAAGGTGGCATTGTCCACGGAGAAACCACCCCAAAGCCAAGTCACTATGGTATCTCCTACTA
>JANHGB010060975.1:0-56077 GCA_026283785.1 Coracopsis vasa
GGTGCCCGCGGCGGCGGGACCCCGGCTTCGGGCGGCGGGAGGCTGAGCGCGGCGGGGCAGGCTCCGGAGCGGTCTTGCTCAGCGCAGAGCCTTTGCAAAGGGAGGAAAGAAAACAACCAAAAAGAAGTATTTTCAAACCAAACACCACAACCACCCGCCCTCGCCGCGCAGCGCGTCCCCCGGCCGCTGATAGCTCTAATGGAGCTTGGCAGCCACAGGTTCCAGTTGCCAGAAGAGGTGGAGACTCCGCCGCCTGCGCCCCACATGCGGCCGCGCACCGCATCGGGCGGGGGGGAGGAGGCTTGACCCTCCCCGCCGCCGGTCACTGGAGCTTGCGGCCCGAGCGGCAGCGGCTCCTCCGACGTCCGAACCGGTACCCCCGCCTCGGGGACCGGCATTTCTCCCTCAGGAACCGGCCCCGACGGCCGCCCTGGCCATGGGGTGCAATGGCTGCAGCATCCGGCGCTGCACCTCAGGGGCCCCGTGGCGGCCCAGAGTAGGTGTCACCCCTGCCTCGCCCTCACCCGTGGCGGTGGGGCTGCCCCGGCTCCACCGAGGCCTTGGGGCTGCTGTGGGCCCTGGGCTCTCCTTTGTGGGGCACTGTGAGGGGATCCCCACAGCCTCATCCTCCTGTCCACTGCAGGCCCAGTGTGGCTCCCTGAGGCCCAGCAGCCCTCCATTGTCTTCAGCCTAGGCTGCAAGGGTCGTGAACAGAATGGGGCCTGGAGAGCCTAGAAACCTTCTCAACATCCTTTGCTGACAAAATACGGGACCTTTTGAAAGCAACTGTCAAGTACCCACCTGAGGCAGAACTCACCCAGGGCCTTGGCGCTCATGCCAGCCAATTCTCTCTCCGTTACACAACTGAGGCCCACAGGGTAGGGCTGGAATTGATAAAGGGCTTATAATCGGATCTTGGCACGAAGCTGAGCACAAATCTGAACTTGGACGTGTCTAGGACAAAACAACATTTCTCCTTGTGTGTATTGAGGATTAGCAGTGAAGCAGTCTGTTTGCTGTCCTTCAAACACAGTGAAACGACATGGTTCCAGTAACATGAGAGCTCAGTTGCATGTGGAAGCCGTGACGGGAAGAGGCCATGGTGGCCCTGGCAGTCTTAACACTCATGATGGTGCCGACACTAAAGGTTGGACTTTAAGTGCATTCTTCCAGACTGAAAAACTAGGTTCAGTTTTTGCAAATGAAGCAAAGAAATCAAAATACACCTATGTCCCCAGCAGAACCCCAGGACCCTGCACACCCACTTGTCCTGCTGCAGCTGCATGTTCCACTGGCTAAAGGGAAGCTGCAGAGAATAAAAGAAAGCTGGTCTCCAATTGACAGCAGTAATCCCGTTAACTGCAATGAGGAGAAGAAGCGAGGCCTGATTCTACAGTCCCATACTTGCCGAGCAGAGGCTTCAGCATGCTGGGGTGAGTGGGTTTGTTACTTGCTCAAAAGTAAAGCATGACATCTTTAATGTGAAGTGGGACAAACTTATCTGTCATGGGTGCCTGAAGAATTAAAGTTGAATGACACTTGCCAAGATAAAAATAACAAAAATCCATTTGTAATGCAGGCACTCTTTGGTAGCTGATGATTTTATCTCATTTTATGTCTCAAATTCCCCAAACCAGTCATTCTCAGTAGATGTCCAAACCACTGTGGTTTCATTATATTTACAAATACATAAATTATCAAGTGCATAGGCAAAAAAGTTGTACTTCATAATGATGCTAGAGAGAAAAGAGTAACTTTGCAAGAAGTTAGCTTTACAAAGCAGGACATGTTCTTTTCAGATGTGGTCAACTGAAACCCAGAAAAATGATGGTACAGGTGATCTTCTACCAGCAATGAACTTCAATTTTGGCTATGTGCTTCTCATATGACACCTAACCTCTAATGCTAATCTCCTTCGTTTCTTTTGGAGCATTTTGAGAACATTTGTTTGAGGGAGGGAATAAAACCAAAGCAGAGTAGCTTTTACACAGGTGGTGGAAAATTGTAATAATTACATGTAAACTATCGTGGGCTTTTATCATATATCAGACTAACAGGGCATAGTGGTAGTTTCTTTCATATGGCCTATTCATCCCTGCAGCTCTCAAGTGACCTTATCAAAGTGACCAAACCATAAGCACTTTTTCTTTGGTAGAATTCCTCCTGCCCCCATTGTGTTGCAGAGCTGCCTGAGCACAGCAATGCAGCTGTTTCACAGCGTGCTGCCTCAGGAGGATGACAGGAGTGCCACAGCCTGTTAGAAATACCGTGAGGATTTAGACAGGCAATCAAGCCTTCCAACCTGGAAGTCTGCCAGGACATCAGGCTTAAATTCTCAACTCCTGTAAAAATTGCTGGGTAATCTTCAGCTCCTACAGAGGACCAGCAATGTAAAAATGCCTGTAATTTTTATTATCAAATAATTACAGACTACCTGCTGGGCAGAGCACGTGGAGGGAGACAAATGATTGCAAATAGCCTATAATTCCAGCAGAACTGTGTGGCCCGATTTACACGTTCAAAGTGAATATAAGTTGTTCCTATTGTGATTGAGGAGCACTTTACTCACAGTGCTGTAAATACTAACACAGCTGCAGGGTAACTGGGAACCAAACCAAGGTGTTTTTATATTAGCTATGCTTCACTTGCCTGGCACCTTGTGTAATATTCATTCCTCTGCAAAACAGGTACAGAATACTTGAACTCAGAATCATGCACTCTTGTCAGCAATACAGGGCAATGAGTTGCCTGGCCCCCGAAGGCCAAATATTTTCTCTTCCCCTTGCCAGACTAACAAGAATAGGCAACCACACATGAAGGCAGCAGGCCAGAAAAACAAAGATTAGTAAGCCAATAAAAAAATACTGTTTGTCTGAAGAAAGTAGTCCTCTAAATAGACACTCAAGTCCCCAAAAGGCCGTATCCATAAGCCATAGCAACTTTGCTTCTGAAGTTCAGTCTCTAAGAGGTAATACCAAGGGATATAATGTTTGCAGAGCTGAAAATACTGGGTGTGCTGAAAGTGCTGAGTATGTGCATTTACAACCAATGTTTACACTGTAGAACTACTTGCACTCCAGTTTCAGGGGTGTATTTGATGGGGCTCTGGGAATTAGTATGCCCTGACAACTTTCTAGGACAGCCTGTATGTTTACCACAAGACTACTGCAAAAATGTTAGTGAAAGTAGAATACTAAAAAAGATCTTTCTTAACATTCAGACTCTGGTTTCATCCATGTAATTTCAGCTGCTAGGGATGGTCACCTGTAAAACGTGGTTCTGCATCAGGGCAGAGTTTAAAGGCACAGCGGACATCTTTCTCAGTGTCTGTGAATGATTTTCAGTCTACGGCTTCTTTTGTCAAGTCTCAGCTAAAAACAGATGGAACTGAATAATAAATCCCTGTTTTGAAGGGGCTGAGGGAGAAGAGCTAGGCATCCCTCATGGCAAGAAGATTGAATCTCACGGGGAAACTCTGGAGGGAGCTATATATATTTAACACTCTTTGACTCACCAACAGGTGGACCATGATGCAGAGTTGGCAGGTGGGGGCAGAAAAAAGATATAAAAAAGCTATAAAAAAACCCAAACAAAACTGGAAAGGATTCTAGAATTTATCAGAAAAAAAAAAGTTTCAGATTCTATTTCTTTCACTCTTAAATTAAACCAGTTAATACGTGCAGAGGATTCTTCATCAGTAATGCAATGTACAGAGCCTTTTTCTCATTAACTCTCATAACATGGCAAAAGGAAGATAGAATTATTTTCCCCACAGGAACACCGGGGCCAGGGATGATACATTTTGCTTGAACAAATAAATGGTATCATCAGTGCCCGTCTTAGGACATCTCCCAGCTATAATGTGCAGTACTGAGTACCCTGTTTCTCTCATTTCATCACAGAACAATAGTTCCCTGCTGTACAATGTACTGTATTATTGCCACACTGTTTGCCATTAGTAAAGAAAACGTGACACTGCTCTCCTTTATCACCCCTCATTTCTTATGCCAACCTAATCTCAAGCACATGATTTCCTCTTGCCTTTTTGTGATTGGACTCTGCCATTTGAGGCTACTGGTGGATACAGACAGAGATTGCTGGTGCTTTGATCGTCTTTATCAGCCACCTGAGATGAGCACATTCTGACAGTGGAGCAGTGAAGGAAATATCACCTTCCTTTAGTCTGTTATGTTGTGCCATTCACTGAGAAGTAGCATTAAAAGAAATACTGCAGAGTCATATGGTGCATACCTGGTGCACTTCACAGAGTAACAATAGGAAAATGTGAATAAACCTTCAACGGGCACCTGGCTCAGTGTATGTATTTATATGCTAAAAAGCACTGGAGTATTATTTACATGCTTAGCTGGGGTTTGTCCTTTCTAGAGAAGTCTGGACTGCTACCTGTTATACTTGGCTCACAATGATTTAAATAAGAATTTATAGACCCTAAACCATCTGCAAAATGTCCCAGTTCTTCAAGGCCAATGTAAATGCAGTGAGGGGGGAAAACCACAGAAAGAAAAGGCTAACAAGGTTTCTCCTTGCCTCCCCCTTGGCACATTTTATAATTAACTTTATAATGTCTGAGAGCAAAGGTTTGAAGCAGATAAACCTCCCTCATCCTTGGAGGTAATTGCAGCAGTTTGCATAGCACATTACACCAGAAGCAACTTTGTTTGGTTTCATTGCACTGCAAGTTGTTGTGAATATGTGCACTGCAGGGCACTGTGGAGCGCTGGCTTCACATCCCAACATGAAAGCAGCTTGCTGTGATTTATATCATCATGCTAATCAGGAATGTGCATTCATCCAAGGTCCCTTTTGAGGGTAGGGGAAGAAGGAAGAATCAAAAATGAGCCAGCTTTCTATCTTGTGCAAGGTGCCACTGATTTCCAAAGTGTGAAGGGATTAAGCATGTCGTTAGTTTTTACAGACACTATAAAAGGCAGCCAGAGGAGAGATCTTGCTGCGTGCTGTTCTGAGAACTACAGGTGATGGAATCTTCATCTGCCCTCGGATTCTATCAGCATTAAGGAAATTTAAAATTTAAATAGATCTTGAAACTCTAGCCCACATTTTCTTATGAATGACAGATCCTTCCTGCCCTCAGTCCACCACATTTCTCCAAGCCTGAAAACTGACTCTTCCTTCTTAACAGCAAAAAGTGGGAAAGACGTTTGTGGTCTGGTGGTTACACCATGGGGTTGGGAAGCAGAAGAAGTGTTGTTTCACATCTGGGCCAAGTTTCTTGTTCACCATGGACTTGATCCTGCCAAATACTGAGCACCCATTGATTTTTCAAGGCCAAGCCTTCACACAATTCATGTGAGTCCAAGTTCTGTTCCAAAGCAAAAACTGGGCCTGTATTCAAAAATATTGGTGCTGATTC
Source organism: Coracopsis vasa (assembly GCA_026283785.1). NCBI lineage: Eukaryota > Metazoa > Chordata > Aves > Psittaciformes > Psittacidae > Coracopsis > Coracopsis vasa. Next base: position 5,393 of record JANHGB010060975.1, read on the forward strand.
TGTGGTTATGCTGCTTCCTTCACAATCCCAGCAGCCCAGCATTAATTTCCATTCTCCCTTCTAGTGACATGAGAGCTGGGACAGTCATACTCCAACACTTGACACCTCCTAAGCCCTGATTCCTCATTAAAATTTCATTTTACTCCCCTGTAGGGTTTAACTTTTACAGATTAGTGGGAGGTCTTGCTCTCTTCTGTTTCTGCCCATACTCAGGAAGGGAGAAGAATAACAATCTGGAAAGAAATTGCTTTTATTCCTACAAATTGCAAAATCACCGCTGACTCTGACATTTGCTAGAGGAGAAGCTACTATACATACAGATGTAGTCTGTACTGAGGCTGGTTTCTGCAGCATGTGGCCTAGAAACAACAAGCAAGCATAATCATATAACTAGTCTGATTTCTGGCTTATTAGAAAATTAGGATTGTAGGAATTTAGGTGCTAGCTCCCTATAAATACCTTAGGTGTGTAATTTTATGTATGTTTTCCATGGATCTTGTGATGACTGTGAACTAATTCTAAGGTTCTGCAAAAAATAACCAAGAAAGGCAGGCTGTGTTGAAAGTGACTCTGTGGGAGTCCCTGAATCCTAAAAGACTGGAAACCACCACTGAGAGCAGTGGATGGCTTATTTAGATTGGATATGGCCCCTTTTTTTGCATCTTTATGTGTAATCCAGTTCTCAGTGTACGATTTCAATGTAAGAAGTGCCAGTTGCATCGCTGCATGCAGAAAACTGTACAGATCTGACTGACTCCAAAGGTCTGTGGCTGCAAGCATGGCCTCTGCCATTCTGCAAAGACAGAGAAAATAAGAGGGAATTTGGGCTATCAGTAAAGAAAGGTAAAATAACCCTATCTTTGTTCAGTGACTATAGTAACCATAAGCAGCTGTTAAAACAAATTGGAGTGTGTTAAAAATCTAAGCCTTTCTGTGGTACCTAGTCCAGGGCTGTTACAATAAGGCTTGTTTTCTCCTCATTAAAACAATCATTTGCTCTTTATGTTTAGGAAGATAAATGTTCTCAGGGCACATAATGATATCAGCAAAGATAAATTACAAAGGCCACCAGCCAAATTCATGCTACTGTGAGGAATGCATTGTAAATCATTGCAGCAGACACGTCTAATCTAAAAGCAGTGCTAGTATGCACCTGCTCATGGCTTGAGACCAGTCCCTCCATCTTATATTCCCGCAAAGCATGAGAATAATCTTTCAGGAGTCTGCAAAGAGCAGCCAAGGCTGGTGCCTTGTTCAGAAAAGCACTTAATCACTTATTTAATTCTTGCTTTACCCAAAAAGTATTTCAGGATATGAACTTTAGTTCAAGCCTTACGTATGTAGTATTCTTACATACCCAAAGCATTATTCCACTGTGTGCATTTTTTTCTGGTTTATGTATGTGCACTTTCCTGCCACCATTCAAACCTATCACAAAATGTTTTCAAAGCCTTTTTTTGTTTTTTAAAGGTAGAAGGAAATGATGGAATAAGGGATGTCTTTTGAGTGCTTTGGATTATACAGCCCACTTTCATCTGTGAGTGGCCCGTGGGTACCTGATGTTCAGCATACTTGCAAGTACATCTCCTTGCACAGACCCTCCTTGCTGCCCTGTAACAACCACCAACTGTCCCAAACTGCTGACCTATTAACCAAACAAACTCTGCTAAATATTGCCATGTGTAAGTGTACTACTATTTTTCTAATTGCTAAAAACATGTCCTTCCTGCATTCAATAGCTTCTAGCAGAGATTGTTAACATCTGGGTATTTAGCACAATGGAGGCTTTAAACTTAAAGGAACATTGTCCAGGTCAGTCAGTGAATTTGGCCATATGTATTTTTTTATAGATGATTCTTTTCATGTTATCTGTGTTACATTTGAAACCGTGAATCAATAACTCTCATGAGAATTAAATCTGGAGAGAGCATAATTCATTATAAAAAGATGTGAGAGAAGATGGATGTAAACTCGGACGGGTGATGATGGATTGGGACTGCTTTTGGACTGTATGTACAGCGTTTTACTAGGGGAATAAGGTGTGGAGGGAACACAGTCTCCCTTGGTATTTTCTGATGTAGTTGTGTGGGGTAGCTGTGGGCATTATGACCTAAAAAGTCCCAATCACTCCCAGCTATGTAGGCATCAGCATATGGACTGTGCTTTGCTTTACCTGTGGCTTCAGTGGTGAGGGAGCCCATCTTACATATGGCTGTAATAATTTTGAAAACTTAATTTTATTTTCCACCACTAATTGCAAGGGGCTTTTTCCTCCAGCTTTTTGCTTGTCATTGAGGAGAAGTCATTTTTATTCTTGTTTCTAGACAGCTTCAGTTCCTGCAGTTGTGAGCTGGTTTGCTGTTACAGCATTTGTATTTTAAGCATGAAAACCAGATGTCTAGACCCAGTAGTGTTGGGGAGGGAAATTTCTTTGGTATTTGAACTATAAATATGGAAATTTCCCCTCATCTTCTATTTTGTAAAGCTTTGTTTTTACAGAAGTATCTAATCTTATATCAAACTGTTTCTCTGCTTAGTTATACCAGTCCTTTTGAGCCAATACAGTCTATCACATCAGTGACAGTTTAGGTATTACAAAAATAAGATGATTATAAATCTGAGCCCTGTACCCCCATGTCCCAAAACATTAAGGATAAAGCAGAGATACTCTGCATTTACAGAAGCAAGATTTAAACTTCATTATCTCAAGTGAGTTGTATGTGTGCTGTAAACAGTGATGTTGTTGGGCTCAAGAGTCAAGCTTTCACAGAAAGAGGTAACTTCTGTGACTTTCAGTGCCAATCTTTTCCTATTTCTGCGTCACCACTGCAGCATCACAGATAGATAACAGCAGCTCAGTTGCAAGAATGCTAAGGAGCCTGCAGACACAGATGTGCTGCAGGACAGAGGCGAGACAGAGACCTGCACTAAGATTCCAGCTCTGCAAGTAACTGCCTAACCTGAAGTGCAGAGCTGACAGGGGGACCTTTGATCCTCTGTAAACAGAAAGTGCAATTGATTCTTTTCACTTAGAAGCATGACTGGTGTTACATTTCCTGAGCTGGACAAGGGTGGTCCAGATGTCCATGACAGATTTTTGCATAAGCACTTTAAATTTTTGTTTTTCTAGCTGTTTGCTCTTCTTTCCTAGTTTAAAAAAAGCTCTTCATATACTGTCACTGTTGTTGAAATCACTGCCCTGAAAAAGGAGTTACATCAGCCTTTAGCCTATAATAGTTTATTGGATCTCTGGTTGCTAGTGGGGAAAATAGACAAAACTAGGCAGACAGGAAAAACTGTGGGCAGTTATTTATGAGAATTTTGGGTCATTTTTTTCTTTCAAACAAGTTAGTAGTAAAACAATATGCTGGGAAAAATATGCCAATTTTTACCCAATCAGCTTACAAGTCAAATAATTGGACATATGAACTGATTATTCAACTGCATGTGCATTTTGAACAATCTGGAATATCTTTTATGGACCAGATTCCAAATTATTCACACAATCTGCAAAAAGTCAAAATGTGATAACAATGACATAATTCTGTCTCCATTTTTATTCTTCTGCATGTTTATGTGTCCACTTTGTAGTTGCTGTGTACTCAAAGGTGCCAGTCCTACACGCAGAGAGCTGTGCAGGATCTCTACAGAGGAGAAATAGAGACTAGTTTGTAGAATTATGGAATGGTTTGGGTTGGAAGGGACCTTAGAGCTCATCCAGTTCCAAGCCCCATCCAACCTGGCCTTGAACACTGCCACAGATGGGGCAGCCACAGCTTCTCTGGGCAACCTGTGCCAGGGCCTCAGCACCTTCACAGGGAAGACTTTCTTTCTTATACCTTATTTAAATCTCCTCTCTGTCAGTTTAAAGCCATTCCCCCTTGTCCTATCAATCACTACATGCTCTTATAAAAAGTCCTTCTCCAGCTTTCTTCTCAGCCCCTGTAGGCACTGGAAAGCCACTTCAAGGTCTCCCTTGAGCCTTCTCTTCTCTGATTGCATACTTCTAGGCTTCTATAGAGATGGACAGGTCTAAAACATAGGTCCATTCTCCATTCAGTAATCAGAATGGCTTGAATGTGTTTACTGCATACCAGTGTACTGCCAGCTCAAGCACAGTGCTTTCTGCCCGTATGTACAAGATATAGAATATGATCAGCAAAAGCATCTTTGTTCATAAAAGGACACGGGTGGTGGAAAAAGCTCTTTTTCTGCTTCAGTTAGTAAAAATCTGAGTGACTTACAGTGCATGTTATAAAAGCATGACATGAAAGTTGTCCTTCTTGGTCTAAACTAATGTCACATTCAGTTAAAAATGCATCAAAATGGGGACATTACCACAGAATGCTTGGCTGTCTCTGTGCCAGGCCAGCTCTCTTAGGTGAGAGGAATCTTCTCTTCATTGTCTCTGAGCCTGAGCTCTGATTTTTATCCTTGTAACTATACACTGGGAGGACCAGCCCCAGCAAAAAGCCTGTTGCCATCAGTGAGTGCTCATGTGTGGACTTGACCCAGATTGACTCAAGATTGGTAATAAGCAGATGCAGAGATTAGCATTTACTGCTATGCACAATGCAGCTGTAGCCATCCTTTAAGAACTTTTTAAGCCTGGAGAGTGTAAATGCTGCTTAATCCTTTTAGCTAGGTCACTAGGAAGGTGGAAAATTCATATTTCTCATTAAACAAATAAACATTGCTGGGTATGTAGCCATACATTCCTGTGAAAAATACCATTCTTTATCCTGGCAGTGCCACTTTCCTTAGTGCATCATTATGTTCAGTAGTGACATATTTCTTTCCGGAATTTTTATGGTATAGTTTTGTATTATTTATCTTTGTAAGGCTTCTAAATAAAGGACAACAGAATGGAACGGGCTTCATAAATTTCCCCACTGAGGCTTTGACATAGAAGCTTTCTAGTATGCACAGAAATATTTACCTTTTCCAGGCAACTCCAAGACAAAGACTTGCAGGATAACAAGAAATTTAGTGTCAGATAATCTTAATAATAAATATTAATACAGATCATCATAACTAATACTAGAATCTGAATCTCACAGGTTATCACATGGGTATTCCTTCTTTCCTTTAACATCTAAGGAAGTGCAGAATGCTGAGTATACAGATGTTAGTCCATCCAAAGCCTACTCAGTTCAGGGGCAAGCCTGCTGTTGGTTCAGTGGGCTGTGGTCACCCTGCCTGCCTGCAAGACACTTATTTCTCTGATAATAAAAATAAACTAGAACAGTTTCTGAGCCACTTCCAAGTTTGCTTCTGGAATATCAAACATAAGTTTTCATTCTCTTATTTCTTGATTAATGCATTCGACATCAACTTGTTTTGGTGATTTCTTAACTTTAATCAAGGAGAAATGACCCCCCGATGGGCATTTTAATCTTGTTTCTATGTTTTTAAAGGAAATTAAATGTTAATTGCTGCTTGGTAAATTCATCTAAAAGAGTGATTTTCAGTTCATCCCACAAACAGTAAGAAAATAAAGATAATTGTGTGGCATTTCCTGCTGGATAAAGGGAGCAAGGACTTTTTCTCCCAACTAATATTTTTAAAATAAAGTATTTTTAAAGATTACTGTTACTGTATATTTTTAAATGTCTGTTACTTGCAAATGCCCAGCTAAGCCGACTGCAGTAATTGTTAGGAAAATATTTCTCTCCCTGTCTCAGAGGTGACTGTATGAGAACTATGACTTTGTTTAAGGGGAGATTAAAAAGGAACAAGAAATTGCCATTGCATATTCAATAGCAGCCTGAAAATACAGAGCCTAGCTGCACTGGTGGACATGTATGTGACATCTAGCATGTGTAGCTTGAATCCACTGAAAGAAATAATCATACACTGGTTATAGCACAGCCTACTATCAACTTGCAAGTCAAGACTGTTGATTTGGGGATCTTGCAACTTGTACTTGCTCTTTCATTATGTATTGGGACTGGTCATCAAATGTTCTGACTACGCCATCCCAGGAAGTTGGGAGTTTCAAACGATGTTACAGGCTGGCTACCCTGAAATCAAGGCATGCCAAAACACATGCAAATTGAGACCCACACATCTGGCTTTCCAACAGCACTACCCACAACCATCCAAATTTTAGGACTGAGCTCTTGTGTTGCCAAAGATTTAAACCTAAAAAAATGGCTTTGGAGTAAAATTTCAGTAAGATTTACCACTAAAAACATCTCTGTAAGCAGCAAGCAAAGACCTCATGGTTTCAAATGTTACTTTTTGATCTTTATAACAAAAGCATTGGCATTATTCTGTGAAGCAAAGCAGAAGCTGTGAAGATCACATCTTCCACCTCATGCAATCATAAGAAGAAAAAAAATATATTGAAAAATGTTTCTATTATAAAATCTACACATTAACAGGTGGAAAAACAGCAACATAATTTAGCTTTCGACACAGAAATGTCTTCCTTGGAGCCAAGCAAATTCACTCTGGTGTTTAATCTGAACTGTTGCCAATTTTCTGTCTGTAATGGGAATCCAGTGGAAACTCTAGGGGAGAAAGAATTGAAGATAAATGCCACTTTTAGTGCAGAAGCTTTGTCTAAGCAAATTTCATAGGGGCAAGCAGAGCACAGTCTTAGGGACTGGTTTCAAAGCAGCACTGGTATAGCTTAAGAGTGTGCTGGTTTGCTTTTGGGAGTGTCTGCCAGAGTACACAGGTGACTTACCTCGTGTGTGAAATTATCATTATCAGTTCAGACTTAAGCACAAATGTAAGTTCAGGTGCTCCAGACTCACTTGCTCTCACACATGCATGTGCACACACGCTTGGTGCTACCATCTTGGCCATCTTCTGGACCAGACATTTCAGTGATGCTCTGCAGCCACTCCGTCACTTGGTCCATGACCAAAGCTGGTGCTCAGTTCTCTCTTGTCTCTAGAAATTATTAGAGAATCCACCCACTATGGTCCTAAAAGTTTCCTACTTTGAAGAAACATTGGATTGCAATAAAGAAACCCTAGGGCTAAAGAAAACTGCTCAAAGGAAAGTGGAATGTGCAAGAAGAGCTTGTGGGAGCGGAGGATGGGTTTGCCTTGGGTCAATATGCCCATTTAAAATCCAGACGGGGTCAAAATTAATATTTTTTTCCAAATTTCACAGATGTTTTATTAATAGGAAACCCTGAGATGTTCAAAGGAGGCAGGGAGCTAAGCTGCCAGTGTCATTGAATTTTAATGATAGATGTATTCCTTAGGCTCTTTTAAAATCCCAGCTTTAATGTGTTGCTTCCTGCAAGGCTAGAAAGCTTGATTCCAAGCAATAATTAGAAGTCTTCTAATCCAAAGAAAAATTAGATTAAGCCATAGTTCCCCTTTATAGTGATTAGACTAAAGCTGCTAAAATTGAAGCTTCCTCATAGAAATTACTTTCCATTTTTTATTGCTAGTGACTCACTTTGAATTAAAAGCTGGTAAGTGGGGTAAATATAATGTTAAACATGCTAACAATGAAGTTTTCAGTCTAATCAATCTCTCTGTTACTACAGCAAATGAAATTATCTTAATGGAGTGCCAAGACAAGTAAGAAACTGAAAGTAATCTGAAAATTTCTCTAACTGCCTGTTAATGGTGGACTTTCCTTCATTTTCTCCTTTGAAAACATTCCAAGAGTGTTCAGAACTTGAGTGAAATATTTCCTTAAATATTACATAAGAATGACTTTTGTGTTGGCTGGTTTAAATGGGGGAAAAAACCCCAAACCCAACAAAACCCCCTTCTAGAAATCACTGCAGTCTCTCTTTTTGCAAAGATGGTGAAAAAAAGTCTGGAAATCTCCTTTGTTTGCATTGACAGGTATTTTATGAGGGTGCTGGAGATTGAACAGACAATTGATTTTCTTACCTTCAGTATAAAACCAGAGAAAAATTAGGAAAATAAATAAAAATACAGGAGGGAAAACTTACAAGACAAATCAGTTGCACAGTGAGACAGTAGTAAACCAGAATGTTTCCTATGGCCATAATAAGGACTCTGCAGTAACATCACTTTGTTGGAAGGCTCAACACAAATTATCAATACTTTTAGAGCTTTCTTGCTTATAGAATGAGAGGTGAAGCATGTCTAAATATGCATGTATATGAGAGCTATGTCCCAGTCAGTAACTGGTATCCCACTCATCTTTTGAACTGGCTGTAACTGGAGCAAGGCTCTTCCTTTGCTCTGCTGCTCAGAAATCATAGGGTCTGTCCCTCGGAGACAGGGTGCAGCGTAGAGCATGGGGCTCAGGGACCTGGCCTGCGTGACAGTCATGGTTTGATGAGCACATTATATTTTAGCACTTCCACAGTAACCTGCCTCAGCAGGGCATCAGGACCACACAGTCTGAGCTCAGAAATTCTCCCCAGCTGCAACCCTCCTCTCCCAGAATCTCCAAAAGCCGACATGCTGCCATGCAGTAGGCTTGTCCCTGGATTGATCTTGCAGGAGCTGCTCTGTCCTGGGTGAGCGGCTGGCACCAGAGTGCAGACAGCTCCATCAGAGCCTCCCTGCACCACAGCCTGCAAGACATTTCTTTGTTCTCTCCTCACAGCCAGTGTTCCCTCTGGTTGTGGTTTGCTGCTTTCATAGCCTCAGGTATGCAGGAGGGAAGTCAGGGTAGAGAGGTTTTCCATTAAATACCTTGGAAAGGCTCCATCTTGTTTGGAAAAGGACCTTGGTGTGTCTGCCATGTCGTGGTGACAAACATCAAGAAATCTTCTTGCACCATTTGTGCTTCTAAATACACTGCCCACCAAGAGATCCTGGTGTCAGCCTCTGCTGGAAGATGTCCCAGCAATATCAGGGGGATCACTGAAATCTGTCAGTGACCGAGAATTACTGAGCAATAGGCATCAGTACCAGACCTGCTATGGCAAGAGCTAGAGCCCCATGCCATGCATGGCTCTGGGCAGGAAATGTGCAGCCATCCTCCTTTCCTTCAGCCCCGGCACCCCAGCACATAGTGTATCATTGGGAGACATTGCTATTGCAGCCTGCGGTATGTGTTGAATGTCACTACTGCCATTAGCCTCTCAGAAGCAGACTCCCTCTTGAGCCCCGTGCTGTCATGCCTTAAATCATCAGCCTGCCATCATTCCACTGCTTTGTCCCAGCTTCTAAGACATATTGGCAGTGACAATAATAGTTCTCAGTGCAAAGCTTTTAAAACATGCTCATTTATTTAGGTTTCTAATGCATAACCCTACAAAACGTGCCCATTTCTGTGGTTTCCTCCCAGTGAGTAACTGAGTTTCAGCAAACAGAAGAAAATGGGCCAGGGTAATTCTCCTCTATCCTCGTTACTCTTACCTGTCATGTTATTCAAAGAGATTTTCAACATGTGAGCCCTAGGACAGTTACAGCCACGCAAAACTCAGCTGTATGAATAGTTCCTAGAGCTTCATTTCACAAAGCTTCTTCCTTTTAGTTTGTTTTTTAAAGAGGAAGAATTTCCCTGTGGAGAGTAGTTTCATTTCATTTCTTTGTGAAGAATGTCATCTAAGCTTTTCAGTAAATTGAGAGGCCAGGAAAAAAAATACGATATATCTGGTGTTGAGAAATATATATACCTGGTGTTTTCCCACTCAGTGCAGCCTGAGTGGAAAAACAACTGAGGCACTTGTGAGGGCAGTTCTGTGTGCTCTTTTACATGGAAAGGCTAAACCAAGTTGTGCAACATCACCTGAAAAAGAAGAAAGCAGAAAGCTGGGAGGTGTAAGTGGGCAAGCACCTAACTGTGGTGCAAGAATAATCCAGGCTTTGATGTTTAGAAAAGCCAGGCTCAAATCTCCTTTTGCTCAAGAATACATATCTGCAACATAGACGCTCGCAGCTATTCTCACATGGCAGCAGATACTCTGTAATTGTCCTAATTCACTTGCCATATCTGTTTCTTGGTGCTTTTCTTTCACGAAACTATGTGAAGTCTAGTCTCAGCTCAGGCTGAGCCACAGGTAGGTACATGTGGGGAGCTGGATAGATCGGATAGATCGTCTCTCAGTTGTTTTAAGTCCTGGGTCAGGAGTTTTTCCACAGCTGAAATGATGGAAGGGGTAAAATTGTGTGAACTCTCAGAGCTGACGAGTTGCTTCATCCACTGTTGGTGGTGCTGCCTCACTCCAGGTCATTGATGCCAATGAGTGGGCATATGATGATGGTGCACTCCATGTAAGTTTACACCACATGGGTCGTGTACATTTGACTTCATCTGAATCTACAGATGCATTCCTGGCATCTGGCCTATGATAGGAGGTGCTCTAGCTGCCTGATCATCCTCTGGACAAGTTCTCCTGACTTCATAGAAGGCCACCAAATTGGTCAGGCAGGATTTCCCCTTAGTGAAGCCATGCTGGCTGTCACCAAGCACCTTGTTGTTTTTTATGTGCCTTAGCATGCCTTCCAAGAGAATCTGTTCCAAGATTTTGCCAGGCACAGAGGTGAGACTGACTAATAATACAGTGTTCCCAGAAAGAATTACCTAATCTTTTAGCAGTAGATAAAAATCAAACTTGTATTTTCTGAAAACAAATTTCCTCTTACCCACTTTGCACTGCTGGTATCTGAAATATATTTGGCTAATTATTCTTCTTAATTATTTCTATTTAATTGGCACACTTATTCATCAGAAAGAAGTAAAAAAATCAGTTTTTACTTTATGGCATTGTTTCAAATCCCTGGTCTTTATGCATGCAATGTAAATCTTTCTCATTTAATCTCTTTAAAGCAAGTTCTAAAGAAGTATTGTATCTGAATGCTATTCCTCACTAATAATTATTTTATAAACCTCTACTTCACTCTAGAAGAATTAGTTGAATTCCCTTTATAATGACAGTGATGCAAACAATAAGAGCTCACTTTCAGCAAAATCAAGTGTATCTCTTAGGAACACACTCTGTAACTGTCCATTGTGATTAATGTGTTACTGTTTGATTTAGCTTTTTTCCCCTTTAAACAAACTATCACCCTGCATATCTTCAAACACACAAGACCGTTAGAATGTCAAGTTCTCCAGGATATTGGGTTAATCAGAATTATATTGAATTCTCAGGGGACAAATATGTATTTTTGCTAAACAATAACTATCTATTTTTTCTCACCCTCTCATAAATATGAAATCAGGACTTAAACAAAGATGAACATACAATCAGTTTGATGCAGGTGCCATTTTTCTCACATACAATTACACTCTCTTTTTGTAAGAGTGAAGGCTGATTTGAGATGGGTGAAGTGCTGCAGAAAGAACTCTACAAGTGAGCAAGGCATAAATTACTCCAATTTGGCCAATGGGAGTGAAGCAAATAACTATTATTTACTGTCTATTATTCAAACTTCTTAAATGAAATAGCTATCATTATTTTTTTGTGCCTCCATTGCAATGCAATAAAGTTCTTCTAGACCTCAGATTTAAAGGATGGATGTCAGAGGTACCTCTATAACGCAGGGCAAGGAATGTGTTTTACAAAGAAGTTCTTCATATAAACACTTTCCCTTCTCTTTGCCCACTTCAGTGTAAAAATAACATATTACAGACATCCCTTCCTTTATATCCCGCACATCAGAGTTCTTTTTAATCTTGAAAGCACAGACTATAATTTAAAAAGAAACTCAACTTAGTCTCTTAAATCTATACTTGGTTTTCATATTTATAATTTTATAGAATTTATATGCATATAAGTTTGCACACCTGTATGCACACATATTAATTATATCCCATCTATACATGCAAACCAAATTTACTTATAAAAAAAAGTAAATTGGAAACTAGACAAGTTTCTTCATAGGTAATGCACAGATAGAATCGCAGAAGCATAGAATAGTTAGGGTTGGAAATGTCCTTAAGATCATCACAGATATGCTCAATTACACACCAGCTGAATACAAAGCAGCTTTTATTCTAATTAATACTTCTCCTCTTGAAATCAGTGTGAGACACTGAGTGACCATGTCTTGAACATCAAGACGTTCAAAGATACGTAGGTCTGACCCTAAGAAGCTATCCTGAAATGTGCAATTTTTAAAGCATGCCCAGCACACAATGAACTTATCTCTCAATTTAAACAATAAAATTAGGTAATAAGAAATATTCTGAAATACTTCTTTAAACAGTTTCACACTCCTTTTCTGACAATTCTGATAATGTTATTATCTATGACACCTATAAAGATTATACCAAAGACAGGAAAACTAAAACTAGCAGCTTCTGTGACAATGAATGACTCAGTTAAGGCACTGTAAAGACCTCCTTATTTCTTTTCAAGAGGCAAGCAGTTTTGTCGTTTTGGTTTTTTTTCATTTATTTTTAGATTTTTCCTTGTACAAGAGAAGTACACAGCCAAAGGAAGAGGAAATAAGCAAATAAGGCTTTTATGACCACTGTAAATACTACAGTCTTTGTTTTTAAGGAGTATTCAACTTTAGCTTTTTTTTCCTATGTCACAGCAATATGACACATATAATCTAGAAAGTAAGCTTCTGTAGACAACAATAGTTTATTCATTATATTTATTTATTATATTTGTACTTAGAATAGAGGTGGAATTTCTGCCTAGATGTCAATCACGCTGTATGCATTAGTTTTAGGACTGTTAGTCCGCTGTAATTTATTGCTGTTGAGAGCAGCAATGAAACTATCACTCAGGACTAATTCCAGTAGCACCAGACACACCAAAAAGCACACTATATGGTAAAAAGCTGATATTTCTTCTGCTATGACCATATATAGTTACTTCTACTCTTTCTATGTTCACAGCCTTAAAATTTTGTGGTTTTATAAAAGACATCATAAAAATCAAATGATACTAGCCAACTTCCTGTAATTTGAAATGTCTAAATTTTAGTATTTCAACATTGACCTGATTGAAATACTATCTAGAAAGAAATTTCCAAAGGATATGTGGTTAAAGCAGCTGTGAGGTTTCTGTCCTGTCAGTCTTTATTTCTCCATCTTCTGATTCCTCAATCCTTGTTTTATCTTGGTTGCAGAAATATAAGTGAACTTAAAATTTCCTGTATCTTTTATTTTCAGCCGGTTCATGAGCATTCTATTGAGGTTGCTTAAAACACCATCTACAGAAAGAACATAAGATAACTTTGAGGCTAGAGAGGGTCATAATATTTTCAACAGAAGTAGATCTTTGCAAAAGTGAAATTCTAGGAACAGACAAAGAAGATTTCAAAAAATGGATGGATATGTATTACATTACAGACTGACATTTAGCTGAGGTTTAAAGAGTAGATGACCCACTATTAACAGACTGATCCAGATCGTCTTCAAGGGTTAACAATGAGTCCCAATCACAAACCAGCAGACAAGACCAGTGTCTTCCTGTGTGAGTGACTAGGATTTAACTATATGGAATGAAATCAGAGACTCATAGAAGCAGCACAGCGCGGGGTGGGAAATTCACAGTATCATGTTGAAAAGGAGACCGGAGCCACATCCTAGAGTGGAGAGAAAAGTGTTGCTCTGGAAGTCTGTGTGGAGACTGGAGGATAACATAGGGGGATTCACTGAGGCAGAAAATCATGAAGACTCAATGCATATTTAATACAGAAATATTGGAAAGGTTTATTTTCTTTCCAACACAGAACAGAAATAAGAACCTTAAAAACTAGGGTGAAACTGAATTGTTTGCTGGACACCTGATTCAGGGACTGCTTTTTCATCAATATCACAATTACATTCTCATCAGATGAACACCTTATCCAGATCAGATGTTGTAGGAGACAAAGTTATAACTTCTGTTCTTAGCAGAAACAAACTACATGAGTTCTTGTACTGTTACCTCCCCTCTACAAGTTTTTTTTTGTTATTGTTGTTGTTTCAATTTTGTGCTGGTTTTAGTTCATAGATTTGAGTCCTGAAAAAAATAATAAAAATAATAATCATAATTTCTGTAATTTTTTGTGGTGCTTTTCTTTGGTGGGGGCTATGACTGCAAAAGAGCTTCTATGAAAATCAACTGCTGAATTTTAAGTTTTTTGAGTTTCTATATACATGATTTCCAAAAGCATTGTTAAATCACTATTGACTCTAACAGAAACACAGTTATGCTCATGATCACTTAGCTTGCTCCTTTGATTTTCTCATCACAGTTTTTTTTGCTGATGCCTCAATTACCAGCATTTTTTGCTCTACTTTCTTTCAATGCAAGTTCTTAGATGTGTTTGTTAACACATCCAATGTGTCCTATCTTTGGAAAATTTATCTAAAATCAAGACCATATATATAATTGGTGAAGACAGCTTTTGAGTATTAGATGTTTTTCTAAGAACTTTTAAGCAACTAATAACTATAACTAGACAAGAGCTTACACTAGATTTTTTTCCCCAGGTTATATATCTCTCAAATGATTTTACATTACTGATGTATTAAGAAATAGATACACAATGAATAGTAAGATTTAGAATAATCTAAATTTCTAAATCTCCACTGGCCTCATTGTTTCAAAGGCAGTTGCTAGAAAAAATTATACATGGACACACAAAAGGAATATTTAGAATACTAAGCTACAGAATTTTATTCAGTCATTCCAGAGCTACTAATTGCCATTTCATTGATAGATTGCTTCATAGTCGTACATACTACATAGTCACACTTTGTTTGATGTAACTATTAAGGCCAGACTCTGCTTTCTTAGAGTAAATACGCATTATTGTTTTCAGAAGGTGTCAATTACACCAGGGTCAAGATATAGGACTGTATTAATTTACAACTTCTCTTAAAAATCTGGATTCTAAACTATACTGTTATTCAACCAATATTCAAGTTAGTTGTAAAAGCTATTTTCATTTGCACCGGTTATATTTCAGTCATAGTTATGGTAATTCATAACTATGTTTCCTCCTGCCTTCATTATAACACACACGAACCTGCTTGATATTCACTTCCACTTATTCTGTTTGCTTGTTTGTTTGTAAGATACAGACCTTCTGAATCATTAAGTTATTTTTTTAGCTTTTTAAGAAAAATTGAACTCTGGACTTAGGCTTGATCATTTATATTTGGGGGGATACATAATCACACAGTATATAGATAACATAATTTTAAGAAGCTATACACACTGTGGTCAGTAAGTATTTGCTACTGAAGAGCTATTACATTCATTGGGTTGATGTCCTTTTCATACTGGTATTTCTGTAGAATCTAAGATTTTTATCTTCATATACACACAAAAGCCCTGCTGACTTGTATGTACATATATAGATTATAAATGTATATACAAGAATATGTGTTTAAACACATATCAAGATGTAGACATAGAGGCAGCAAGAGCCTGTATGATTATGCCATGAGATATATATCTTCAGAAGTATGTATCAAAAATGATAAAAGTCTATTGCTGTGGCCAAAAAACGGAAGGGTACAGTTCCTTCTAACATTCACTATCTACTTGTAAAAATCCCATAGATGATAAAGTATCTTAAAACATTACCAAAAAAATCATCATACTAGTAAGGTTCAGGAAGCTGCATTTAAAAATGTGTCTGTATGAAAGACAAAACAAGCTTTTGCCATAGAAAAATACCTGTTTAAATCCGCGTCAGTAAACAGTTGTAATCCTTGCAATTCCAAATGCTACCTAGCTGAGTCATACTGCATCTTTGTGTCTCTGGTGAACAATACAGCTATTCCACCAAGATGATCAAAGTTCACCTGTCATCAAGAGATACCTGTCATCAGCCATCATTTGACAGGTAACAGAGATGTTATGAAAATTAATATTACCAAAATGTATTAACAACTGGCTGTATCTACAAAATCTTCATTACAAAAGAAATGGAACCAGATTACATGTGAAAGCCTTATATTTGAACCATGTTTTCCTGTGATGCAGTACTATGACTGTTAGTAAATAGCTATATGCTATGTAGTGAATTTGTCAGGCCTCAGAGCTCAGGCTTCTCAGACCTGCCCTGTCTCAACTTTTCACAAACTGGCTGTGGCATTGTCTTACTAAGTTATGCTGTGACAGTAATATTTCTGTTGACTGTCTGAGATCAGGACTGAGAAGAGTAGAGCACAGCACCTAAGAAAAGGGGTAAAATCTAAGAAGTGTGTACTGAGAAGTGTGCATGTAACAATTTTAACTTAGAATTTATAAATTTATATGTGCATGTGTATATATATGTAAGGTGTGTTTTCTTTTGCCCATAAATAAGATTGTGAGTGTAGGAATACTGTGCAGCATGCTGCCTTCAAACAGTGCATGGTATTGCAAGAAAAATGACTGAAACTTACAGCTGGGTGATGACAGTAGTTTTGGAAGGAAGTGAGAAATACTCTTGAAATTAATTCATCCATCCATCCTCCCAGTATCTAAAAGCAATTCACAAATAACTGCTGAAAAGAACATTTCTTAACTTTTTCCTGCTTTCCTTAAGCTACCCAACATGCTTAAGACATAGTCATGCCATTTAAAGATTTCTCAGAATATGTCTGAGTTCAGATGGCAGAATATAAAACATTTTAAATCAGGAAAAAATGCAGCAAGGTATTACTTTACTTGTTGACTATAATGTAATGTATGATCTCTCAAAGTAATATTTTAAAATGGCACCTGTGACAGAATAACATGATATAAGAATATGTTTGCGCTCAACTGCTGTCACCAATGGTTTTAACAAAACCTTTAACAAAGCAATGTTTCAAAGAATGCATTATCAGAAGGATGATGATGAAGCAGAGATCCTTAGGCATGGGAGAAAACACAAATTAAAAATGCTTCTTTGCTTTCTGATAGCTACATCTGATATTTGAAATCTACACCACTTATTAACTAAAATCAATGTGGCTAAATCTGTGGGTTACTGAAAATCTAATTTCTGAATTTCTTTTACAAAAATATTGACAAAGAATAGAAGAAATTATTAAGTGGCTGGCAGGTAACACATCATCTTCTTAAAGGGTTGCACAGTGACCATCTACAAATATGAAAATGTTCAAAACTCATACTTCACTCAAAAAGTACTCTCCAATCCCCCAGTTACTTACAAAGATATATTTTGACTGAGTAAGCTCTGACTTTTTTTATGTGGCTCTTATAATAAATTAGTATAATTCCTTTATCTAAGGAATATCTAAGAGCACTTCACTGATGAGGTCCAATAATTGCATCACTCGTCCCTGTTTCGAATTCCTTGACTTACTCTGTGGAGGCAAGAGAATATGCCCCCTCTCTTTTTGGGAATATGTGACAGAAAGCAAGTTTTTATCTACCTCTTCTCTGACTTTGTTCATTTTATATGCCAGGTTTTCATTCTTGAGGCACACTGCTCACCTTTGTTTTAAAGCGGGCTTTAAGTAAATATAAAAAAATTAATAGAAGAGGTAGAAACAATGCATATATTGGAATTTCAAAATAAAGTTTGAGATCATCTAATGCAGAAATGCAGTACGTTCCAGATTAATTAACTGGTCTTGACTCACTCAGATGCAATGGCCAATGAACAATTTCCATACTGTGCTGAGACACGGCATCCCTCCTCCTTCTCCCTTTTATTAGCCACAGATGTAACTAACCAATATTTTTTAAAATTAATAAGGACTGCAACTTAATTTAAATTGATTAGCACTTCTTACTTGAAATATTCACATAGTCTGTTTTTCTTTGCCTGAGCTGGCTACACTGAAAATACCACAGATTTTATCAGGATAATGCACAGTACCATGCAGCGTAAGTTTAATTATACTTTTGGTTTCCTTAAGAGTTCTCTTTGCAGTTCAGTCTTCATTTCATTCCCTTTTAATTTTACACAGAAGATTCTGAGAACATGTTAGGATAGCCTGGGATTTTTTACATTTATTTTTTTATATGAACTTTAAATTACTGTTCTAACCAGTAACAATACCGACAAGTGCCACAAAAGTACCCTCAAAAGCGTACTATAAAACTTACTCAAGATTACTCAGCTGAGCCAAAGGTCTACTTTGCACAGTCTGCTTTGAGAAAAACCACTAAGCAACAGATGCTGAAGTGTGCAAGAGGTAAAAGTATAAACCAGCACATTCTGTAGTGTATCTTTTCAGTTTCTAGCACTTAAGGTTGTTAATTCAGAGGTTATGTAAATTCTCACTGTATTTGTGAAATAAAATATTAAAACTACATTGTTATCTTTCCATCTTGACAACAATCAATACCTTCACTCCGTTAAGAGTAAGATTCTATTATACTAAGTACAGTACAAACTTATCATCTCTGCCATAAAGAGTTATCTAACAAAAATTTATGAGGAAAAATCCACAGGGGCATTCAAACTGCTATATTTTTCAACTGGTTAATGGCCATCTTTTGTGATTTAATTTGTGCAGTAAGATGGTATAGACTAAATTTTGTTTGCATTTCTGCAATAACTGGTTAATCAAATGTTTCTTGATGAAGATCTCTTGAGCTGCAAGACAAAATTTAATTCCAACTGCATCCAGTGTATAAAATTACTCAGTAAGGGATCCAGGTCTTCTCTCACTTATTAAGCCTCGAAAAAATGTTTCAATAAAAATAATCTGTTTTATTTAATTAATAGATAAATAGATAAATGTGTCAGCATAAGTAATAATGTATACAATTCCTAAGAATTACATAGTATTTTTCAAATTTTACGTACAACTTCTCTTGTTTTCAATTCATGATGGTGTGAAAAAAATAGTAAGTGTAGATTGAAAGAAAGATCATCGTTCTGAAATGAAAAACTGTTTATTGAATTTGATAGTAGGCTGGATACAGTAATAGTGTAGGTAGGTACTGAGCAAAAAGTACTATAGATGGGTAACAGAGCAAAAAAAGGTATTTTACTAAAGTGTAAGGCTCACTCAAAGTCTATTGACTCCTATTCTCACAGAACAACCCACATGAACTTTCATTATTTGCCTTCAAAAACCTTATAACCTTTAGTTTATTCAGACGATAAATCCCTTATAAGCACTATAAATCCCTATCACAGATGACTTTTTATTTCAAATTATTTCAAATTGAAAATGTAAGTTGTATGATACAGAATTCATTTTAGACTACTCAGAGAACATTTAAATTCTTAATTGAACAAGGTACATGCTGTTTTTTCCTATCATAGGTCTTCCGGATGCAAAATTACAGCACTGGCAATGCTGCAATTTACAAAGGTGCTAATGAGCTTCTTTAAATAACAGATTATTGAAGTAATGTTCTGTTGTGATTTTACAGTGGCAGAGGAGTTTCACGCAATGTGAGAGAGCATCGTAATTTACTTTTCTATTTTCTTTCTTTACTTCAGATCGAGAAAACTAAGAAAACTGTCAAACAAAATGACACTAATTTATTTCTGTCAAATGTTCCCCTACTAAAGCTCATTTTCTTATGCAAAACAAGCAAATGGAAAGAGAAGGGGAAATTCCTTCTCGGGGTAAATATAAGCTCCTTCTATTGCCTTTCAGAATGTCACACATTTCCAAAATGGCAGCAATACTCACTTGTGCCATTTTAGTCAAGTATTTATCAAAATATACGTATGGGTTTAACCATGGGAAAACTTCATATGGGGCATGTTTTATATTTTGTTTCTCACATTGCACTTTTTTCAAGCAATGTGAAGGAATATTGTTAATATTTTACATCAGAGAATTTATGGAAAAAAACAGATGCTTACAGCAACCCTTCAAATACATAAGGGACCTGGCAAACACCTGACATTAAAAACTTTTAAATGGAGAAACAATTCTTCTAAACAAATGTAATAGTTTCAGCAAAGATAGTAGAATTCAGATTACTCAGTGTCAGTGTTTATGAAAAGTTACAGCAATTTCCAAAGAGAGACCAAACAAAACTGAATGAGGTATTGCCTCCAGTAATCTTCAGATGACAATATACCAAATGCAACCACCAGCATAAATAGGCATACCACTTTTAAGACACAGTTACAGCTGAAGCCCTTATAGCAAAGATTAATTTCACCTACTACTTAAAATGTCAAATCTCTTTCAAGTGCCTGTCATTTCTAAGCACAACAGCTACCATTATATAATGAATATTCTTAACAAAGATCAATGATAGCTGTTTGTTTATTTGAGCTTTTTGTTTTCAAGCGAGTTAGATTGGGAGAAAAATAGAAACAGCTGCACAGTCTATGTATGTATCTTCAAGGCGATACTGGGCTATTTCACAGAATCCCTGTTCCAGTAGCTTACTATTGCTCTCCATAATGGTATGACCAGTCTTGATGGCATTTTTGTATGTGACAGAAATTTTGCAGTTCCATTTTCTTTGGCTTCCCTTCTTTGATATCCTACCTCCTATGACTCTCTTGCTACTGGGTGGTTTGACATTAATCCTTTGACCCTTCCCTCCCTAAACTTTGGCAGCCACTACAAGCATCATTTAATCATGAAGGTGTCCATCAAGGTTTTATAAGTAGCATTTGGCCCAAGCACTGCACCTCAAGAGTCCATGCTAGGATAATCAAATTTATCCTAAACTGTATTACAACATGGAATTTAATTTTTACAATTTAATGACAAACACATCTTAAATACAGAAATAAATCACCTTGTTTTATTTTTTAAATACAAAGGGGTCCTGTCATGTAAAATAATTACTAAGTATTTCTCAGAAATCAGGCTTGATATATACTCAAGTATGCCCTAAGTGTTCCATGTCCTTTGAAGACTTCAAGAATTTCTCTTTTCCTAGAACAGCTGTGCCTCATTTTAAGTTAGGCATTCAAATGGGGTGATAGATGTTCCACCACAAGATTAATTTCTGCAAAATTCTACAGGTAACAAGTGTAAGATATCTGAGAACAGACTGGGGCTGTGAGAAATCATGCATGACAACAGTAATGTGGAACTTATCAGATAATCATATTGCTATTTGAAACTCTCCAAATGTCAACTACAGAAAAATAATATTTTACAGGTTTTCACAGGTTTTTTCACTTTCCATTGAAATCCACTAACACCACAGAAAACAGCTGGAGTAACAATCATGAACCCAACAATATATAAATATAAAATTTCACAAAACTCAAAATGTTTAGCAGGTTTACAGAAGAAACGCACTGATATTTTTTCAACTGTTAGAAGACCATCTGGTTTAGTATTTCAAATTTAACAGCTTATATGCATACTGTGGTTTCTGTGATTGCTAGCTATTCTTTAAATAGGTTTAGAAAACTGAACCACAGAACTTGACTTAAACAGAATACTAGCTACTACATGGCTTTCCTTGAGATTTTTCTTTCAGGAAATCCTTAACATGCCCCATCCTCATCAGACAAAACTTTCTGAAACTGGCTGAGGTACTCTGAGAATCCAAGTGAAGGGAAACTAATATTCTCATTTGCATTAATATTTTTTTCTTATTTAGTAAACTAAAATTTATCAGCACAGAAAGAGAACAAACCACACATTAAAATGTAAGTATAATTGAGATTTGACATAAACACTTCCTAGAACCCTTAGTCAAAATCATTTTGATGCTCATTTCCACTGGGTAGACAAGTTCCTAGGGGCACAGAAATAGAGCAGCCTCAGTGAGATGTCAGCAGCCTCAAAAATACCAACAGGAATTGAAAGCAATGCTATGTTGCAGAAGTGAGATTGTGGAAGAACACAAAGCTTACTCCATCCCTGCTATAAATAGAGAATAATTTCCTCTTGTAAGAGTGATTTTTCAAACGAAAGTTGTTTTTCCCAAGAAAAAAATCATTTGCTCTTGGGTTTCTAAATTACTTTTTTCTTTTTCAAACATCTCCTGTCTAAGAACAATGTATTTCACAGTACTGTTGTTGTTGTCGTCTTTTGTCCATGTGACAAACACATCTCATCTTGTAGTTGTTTTTATGAACCACATGAATGTTTCCTGACGGTAAAGCTTTCCAGATATTAGATCTGGAAGTCTTCTGATCACTAAGCTCAGAAAGGTTCAGAACACACACATAAAAGCAGGTCAGAGCTGAACTTACATGCTTCATAATTGAAGAGGGGGGACAGTTATTCACAGCCTTCTTTAGAGCAGCTGTTCTTTGTATTTTGTGTAGAATCATAGAACGGTTTGGGTTGAAATGGACCTTAAAGATCATCTAGTTCCAACCTTCCTGCCAAGAACAACATTTGCATTGTTTTTTTCAGTCTCATTCAGGTACAGAAGCTA
The DNA here is from genome assembly GCA_026283785.1 of Coracopsis vasa. Classification (NCBI taxonomy): domain Eukaryota; kingdom Metazoa; phylum Chordata; class Aves; order Psittaciformes; family Psittacidae; genus Coracopsis; species Coracopsis vasa. The sequence continues at coordinate 27,519 of JANHGB010060975.1, forward strand.
TACTACATTGTTTTCTTCCTTTAATTTGTTTGAGATATCCTTAGGATATGAGTATAAATTACTTACATTTTTGGCAGTGATATCCAAAGAAATAATGTTTATTTCTTGATAACATATGCCATCACTGCATACATCCCTTCCCATCTTTCTTTCTAATCACTTGTTTTTGTAACATTGATTTACATTTTATTTACAAGTTTGCCTATGGGTTTGGACATATCGATTGCTTTCTTGCAATTACATTCTTATGTTTGCCATTATTCTTGATCTAATTTAATCAGTAGGACAGTGCATTTAAGCATTCTCTGTTTAATATTCTGACCTTAATGCTATCATATGCATAAGAGTAAAGCTCACATAATGGTTCCCTCTATCATTTCAACATCTTCTTTTGTGTGTGTGTTTGAAGATATATGCTAAAGTATTTCTATTCTCTGCTCCAGCCTATTTATGGATTTTGACAAAATTTTCAGCATCCTTCTAGTCCATTAAGAACACTCTTTGAGTACAGCACTACACTACTCTTCATCCTTTCCTGGGTTTTTTGCCCTATGTTCAATGTCGTCTTTGGTATTGTCCGAGTAAAGTGAAAAATATTCTTAAATTCTGAGAGAAAAAAATAAAAAAAAATTGAATTTTGATGTGGCTGTTCCCCTTCCCTTCTTTTCACAGACTTTTTTAACTTTATGACTGCTCAGTCATAAAGTTATCTCACTTGTTCTTCTATTATATGGTCAAAATACATAATTTCCACATAATACACATACTGGAAAAGTTCTTCTGCATTAATGTTGAAATGGCTATAAGTATTTCATGCCATAGCAAAATGCTACTGAAATTAGGGCTTGATAAAGATGAAGCAGAATAATGAGGGATTTGGTATTTTTTAATTAGTAATTCAGAATTCTTGGTAGAGTCAGCAATTTTTATTTTTTTTTAATTATGAAAACTAGTAATTCAAAGAATTTTCAAACTTAACATTTTCTGTTTCATTATTTTGATGCCAATTTGCTAATGGTTTTGTTGCTTATATCCCACCGACAAGTTCCAACCCACAAACTAGTCGAATTTCATTAAAATTTTTCAACAGCTTCCTTTGGTCTTATCAATTCAGAAGATGATCAGAACAGAAAGTACAAAACAATACAAGAAATTACATGCTAGATTTCTAGTGAGTAAATGCATATCAATTTAATCTCCTTACTTCAATGTACTTATGTCAATTGTATTTTTTTCTAGTCATTATTACTTAGTGTTTGCTACATTCTGATGCTGCAAAGTCCTGTCCACGTGCCTATTTATGTGCTTAAAGTCTTGAGAGTGTGAGTTGCTGAACCAGAGGCCTAGTTTATGAAATCCATAAAGAATGAGACATCACACATCTTGAATTTTTTTCCTGGGCTGCTTTAAGTAGCTTTTTACAGATGTTTTTTTAAATAAACCTCAGATGCAAACTTATAAAGTGCTAAGATTTTCATTGTAAGGTTTTGCATTCAACAAAATTCAGCAGTGTAATTTTAACCCAGTAGTCCCTGTATGAGATGAAATACACTTAGTTCCTGAAGAGGACTTTCAACAGAAGTATGTGACCAAAAGTAAACTGTAATGAAGGACCCAGTAATTGTCAGTTATTGTCCGGCGTATTCAGTCCAATTCTCTTTGTATCAGCAAAAGGGACAGGAACTATCACTCATCCTATTGCAATTTTTTCTCATCATATTTTTTCTGTAACAATTTAGACAGATTTTAGCCTATCCAGCTGATGAAGGATCCTCAACTAGGCATTCCCATCATCACCTTTTTGTCACCAAAATTCCACCGTAACTTTGTAGGATGATAGTTCAGGGAATGTTTTCTACATGAAAACTACCATCTTCCCCCACCAATATATGCAATCTCTATGCCCCAACCCCCCAGATAAACATTTTCAGCTGGATTGCTTTCCCAAGCTGGCTTACTGTGCAGTCACACAAGTGGTGGTGCTAACACTTGCTGCAAGGTGATTGTGGTCAGGGCAATGGGAAGTCCCATAGAAGCTCACAGCTAGACAGTCTTCAATTCTGTGGGACTGTATTGTATAACACACTTTTGTTACATTCTCAAGGAACAGAAGCCCACACTTCCCCTCCGGGACTTTTGCTTCCATCTACCAAGCTCCCTTCCATGTCTAAATCCTTATTTTCAGTTTTAAAACTTTACACTGCCTTGGAAAATTGCTCCTTGAGTACAAAATCCAGGGTGGAGGTTAACTCATTCAACCTTACAGCATGGAGCGCGGAGAAACTGAAGCATGTTGAACAGACATAGATTTCCCAAGATATTCTGTCACATCAGACACCTACATGTCACAAAACTGCCTTCATAAAACTATTGATCCCTGTCTTAGAAGCCTCTTATTATTTGACTTTTGTTTCCTGCATTTCCAGTGAAAGACAGCTTTTACTTGCTGGAAAGCTTTAGCAAGACACTAACGGCCTTCTAATTTGGTTATTTTTATTCATGTCCAGGTTATAACTATTCATCTTTTTATATAATTTTTATTTAATTCTTTCCCTTTCTCAGTGAGTTACTCTGTTTATATTTATAAACAGGAACCATTCAATCCTGCTTGCTATGTCAATCACACCAAGACATTCACGTATATGAAAGATATTTCTCTTCAACAATTTTGCTAGCAATTTCCACACTCTGTACACATCTGATCTACTAGAACATACATTTTGATGGGGTGAGAGGAAGAAATCAACCACCAGCACCTAACCTTGGTGTTTAGACACCTCTCTTTAATGCTATAAGCAATTTGCTTACCCAGCTCAAATGTGACATCTTGCAAGGACAGTGAAGGCGACAGTCAAGGAAGGATGATTCTGTGATGGAAGATGGTGAGCAGGACTGCAGATTCCTGGCATCACCCTACTCCTCTGCAAATGAAAGGAACTCTACTTTGGTTGGTGCAAACAGCAGGCAGCTCCTCCAAAGACCATCCTCCATGGAAAGTCCTCTGTCACCAGCCAAGTGAGGCAACCACAGAGAGCAGTGACCCTGAAAGTCACTACAGCACCTCAAAAAGAAAAAAGAACCACACTGTTATTTCTGCCTCATGATTGTAACTCTTAAGCAAACAGCTAGTGTTGGTTACAGTGAAGGTTCACACTTTGAAAATGTACTTGCCTACAAAATACTCAGAAAAAGTTTGGTTTTCTTACTGGTGACACATAGCCTTAGTGAGCACCGCTGCGCTCCCTTTAGCGGGCTCGATCACATAAAATTATGCCAGATTTTACAGAAATTCCAGTAGCAAAACATTTCACTCTTTATTTTTAGTCTACGCAGAATCAAGAATCCCAAACACATACTTTTCCTTACTCAGAGAAGTAGAACACACTGTATATTGGTATTCAGACCAGAGAACTTAATTTTAATAGTTCCAACAACAAGTAGGTCATGATTAATATTTTGTTTTGTCATAAGCCTTATATTTTTTCAGTGGAATTCCTTACTGCAAACATCCCCTTCATCTTCTAGGAAGAAATTTTGATCATTCCCAAAATTATGACGATAGAATATTTCTTACATTTTGTGATCATAAATCAACAATAAACAAGCTTTGATGCATTTCAGCTCTCCAGGGGTACAAGTGTATTACTCAGAATAAATATTGTCCTGTTGCTACAATATGAATAATTCATAACGACTATGATCTCTTCATCTTTATTTTCCACAATGTCTTTAGCAAAATCCAGACTTGGGAACATAATTTATAGAAAATGTGTATTTCTTACATACTTTATCTTACTGTCTGTAATGTCACTCTCTAAACACTGAAAACAGCATGTCCATTAAGTTTAATTATGAGTTATCAATTTTAATAAATATGCTCAGAACCTGTGTGCTTATCAAAATGTTATTTGCCATTATGAGCTGCAGTACTATGTTATTAATATACAGCAACATTGTGTTTTGTACCTTGTCTTTACTGGCAGTGTCCATGACAAGCACAAAATCATATATAATGTAGCAAGTAAAATAATAAACATGAATTTACTCAGCATCTAAAATGTATGCTACCTAAAAGATAAATGGATGGCACTTAATTTAATGGTAGGAGCTTTTTTAAATATTCCAGCAATGGAAAATACAGTGAGTTTTTAACCTGTGTCATTATTTTAAATTCTAAACATATTTTTGGAAATGTCATTCCCTCTCTTTACTTAATAGGCTGTTTATCATGCATTCAATTTTTCACTTTCCAAATCAAGGACATTTTTTATTGAATGTGAGGTCTGTATTGTTATTCTTCACTTCAGACATCAAAGTCTTCTGTCTCCTACATCACAGTCCATGTTTGATCAGAGGTCTATTATTAAAAGGCATTTTTGCTTTATGGAAAATATTTGCAGTCATAAAGTCACAGCTATCTTACTATAAAACCAATTGCTCTGAGACAAAGGGTTTTTTTTTAATTTAATAAACAATAAAGTTTTCTATGCTGTATTAACAAGATTCAGATTTTTCAGATAATTCATAGAATCATAGGATAGTTAGGGTTGGAAAGGACCTTAAGATCATCTAGTTCCAACTCGCCTGCCATGGGCAGGGATATCACACAGCAAACCATGTCACCCATGACTTCATCCAAGCTGGCCTTGAACATTGCCAGGGATTGAATATTTATCACTTCTTTGGGCAACTTATTCCAGTGTCTCACCACCCTCACAGTAAAGAACTTCTTCCTTATACCCAGCCTGAACTTCCCCTGTTTACTCTGTAGCTTTCTCCATTTTGAGACTGTAAGCATTTTAGCTCATGCTAAATTACTAGGTAAACATGGAGAAAAATTTACTCTAGGCTTCTATACAGGACAATGAACTGCATGCTTATACTCATGAGAAAATAATGGAAATTACTTCAGGTATTGACACATTTGGAAGCTGATGCTTCTTAGCAAGTGCATATAATAGAAATAAATGAGAAATACAAGTGATTGTTGGTAGAAACAGTAGCCTAGTGAATTATCTGTTATAGTTTAAAAGTGCTAGCATATATTCAAATTTTCCTTTGGTCCTTAGCAACATGTACTGATCTCAAAGCTGTCCCAAGCAAATGAATATGCAAGGAAAGAAAATGAGTGTGGCATTTGAAAGTCAAAGAAGTTTATTCAGTGTAGCTTGTGATCTCTAAGGAAAAAAAATAGAATGGAAAAGGAGAAAGGAATTTTACATTCTGTGTCGAAAAAGTAGCATCAAAAACATAAACAGATGTTTTAAGATGACACAGTAAGTACTGATCAAAGTGCTACTGGGTGCACGGAAAGAAAGAATGGCTTTTAAATTTGAATGCAAATCAAAATGAACCGTAGGAATAGCAATGAAAAGGAAAATACTAGAAGTAGGAAATGACAGTGGTTAAAGGTTACAAGAAATTGGAAAAAAAAAGAGAAATAAAAGTGTATTTGATGGTCTAACAACTAGGGAGATTTCAAAAAGCAAAAGATTTCACAATCTTTCTTGCTACAGTCATTAGTTGGAAGTTTTAGAGAAGTGAGGTGGTGATTAGTGCTTTTTTCTATGTGTGCTTCAGAGAACACGTGTTTAATCCTGCAAGTGTTTTTAAAATCATAGAACCAAAGGATTTTCAGCATGTGAAAAGCTAGGATTGGTGTAACAGACAAACAGCTCAACAATGAAAAAAATAGCAACACTGAAGATGAAATGATTGAAAAAAAAGTAAGCAAGCGTACTTAAAGGTATCCATAGCTGAGCAAACCTATCTTTTTGTATATGACAAGCCGCCTATTTCAGGAACTCAACTTGTAGGTTGCACTACCAAAGGATGTCTTCTTGCACTTTCAGCTGCTTTTTAAAGAACTACCTAGTAAAAAAATTGCTAACTTATTTCTATTCAGCACCTCCAAATCCACATAAACTTGCTGTCCATGAGTGTTATTTTTAATAAAAAAGAACAGTGTATAGGTTTAAAATGTTCATGCATAATTTTTCAGGGATATCACTATTTTCCATTTTAAGTCTTAGTATAACACTTTTTTGCATAAATGAAGAAATTCCTGATATTTATCAACTTTTTGCTTTTAAAAACTATTTTATCATGCATCATATGATGGGGCTGTGCATTTGATAAAAATGAAATCTTCACTTTTTCCAATATAAAAAACAGTTTTACTGCACATACAGCAATTATATTTATCATGATTTGCTCATTTGAACGTACCAAAGTCTCATCTGTACCATCAGAAAAGCAAAACAATAATCAATTATCAAACCCCATTAAAGTGAAAATGAGGATTAACTTCATGTTACAGCAGCCTTCCTGACTCTCATATTGTAAATCATGTTTTATAAACAATCATCAAACCTATGGTCCAGTATGGATATGGAAACCTCCTCACCACATATTCAGTGTGCTCACTAATTACTTTCCTTCTGTTCAGAATATAATGACATGTTCATATTCCTTATTTATCCATATTTATCCTCATTTATCAATTATTTTACATAATTGATTTCAATTTAGAAATCTGGAAAATCCTGGGATAAAATACTAATTTCAGTTAAATACCCAATAAAATGTCCATCTCCTCACAATTAAAAAGTGTGGGTTGTATAATCACTTTTCTGTAGATAGGGATGCTTTTTAACAGAATATTCTCAAATGGAATATAAATGTCCTCTTTTATCTTTTCACAACACTAGGCTGTTTGAGAAGTTGATATAACCATGTGTGAGCTCAAATGACATCTTCCCAATCCTGTCGTGCCTAAATCATAAAGAAGCTAAGATACAGAACTGCAACACTAGCAATCTGGTAATACCATGGTGAAAGACCTATTATACATAGAAGCAAGGGTGTCACTAAGAGCAGGCAAACACAGACATATTGAAGAGAATGGAAGGGAAGAGATGACTCAAAATACTATTTTTACTTGCTCTTGTCAATTTATCAGGGGTAAACCAAGGGCAGATTTTTTTATTGTTGCTCTTATAGAACTTACAGTTCAGTGAGAATGTAAACCTTCTTCCTCTGACATATTTTCCATGATACATACCTCTTTGAGGTCCTTACCTCCAAACCTGTGAACATAGTTTAGCTATGGCTTTTCTGGAGACATCCTTCAACAACCTGCATAAATGAATATGGAATGCAGATGAAAGTCACAAAAAAAAATTAATACTAGATTTTTACTTCCATGCTAAAAAGACTCTTTTGATTTTGGTGGACATCTTGATGTGACCATTCCTGCCCAGCTGGATGCCATTAAGAATCACAACCAGATTGCCACAGGGCATGCTGACAATGGTATTTAAAAACCCATTAAGACAAACCTTTAGTGCAACTGAGACTTTATGGAATTAAATTAAGGAAAAAGGCTCACTTCCAAATTAAATTAGCAGAAAAAGAGCTTGTTTTAAAATTGTTCCAAAGAACTTTATATTAGGCCATTTGACTACTCTATTCTGATTGACTTTTTTTTTTTTTTTTTTTAAATTATGGGCAGCTGGTGGGGGAAAGAGGAGGACATAGTGAAGAGCTAAAAACAAAAGTAGTAACACAGTCCTATAAAATGAATGCATCATTTGTAAGATAGCAATAGCATTACATTCAAAGAAAACACGCTCAAAATGTGCATTTCATTTTAAAAAGACCTCCATACTAAACAATAAAAAGTATATTTCACATTCATAATTAAAATTTAAGTTACAAAAATACCCATAAAGTTATCATTAATTACAAAGAATTTATTTCAATGAAAGAGGATTAATAAACTATTTTTTTCATGAAACTACTGAAGAAGCCTTCACAATATACTGCTTGTATAAGCTTCCTCATAGGCAAGCTATATTCCATAGAGAGTTATTGGGTAGAAGACAAGTCAGTAACAAACAGAAATATGTGGCAGTCACAAAAATGAATTTTATGAAAGTATGATATGATTTTCTAGTATTGGTAATTTGAGGTACAGGGACACCAACTTTTAGTTAGGCCCATAACTCTTCTTTTTCTATGCTTTTCCAAATTTATTTATAGTCTTTGACTGCTTCCTCCTGTAACATTTTTTTATTAACTTGGATAAAAGAGCATACTAGAGGCTTATTTATAAACCACAGGCAACACAGACAAAATTACATAGGTAAAATAAGCAAAGAAGATCTACTTCAAACGTAAGATTCAGATTTATGAATACATAATAGAGGCATTTCTTTGCTATCAGAAGTTTACTTCGTACCACATTCAAATCACAGAGTGTTGTCTTTGCAGCTTCTTCCACCTCCCCCTTCCTCAAATTAGAGTTCATATTACATTTAGTAATATTTATCACAGAAATTTCTACTGAAGGTATACGCCTTCTGTTTTTAGTAAACAAATTAACTCACATGAAAGAAGTAGCTAGTCAGGCTTTTGACTTCAGTAAGACACACTGCATGTGTAGTAACAGAAGTGTGAGATGTAATATTTTCTACAAGAATGATACATTGGTAAAAATAATAATGGTCAATTTATGCTCTAGAACTTTGAATAGAATATGCTAAGTACTAAGGGAAGTTAAACAGGCCAATAAATTGGAAATAATAAAACTTGAAAAACATAAAAAGGTTAAATACCAAAAAAATACTGAACTTCTTAATAATCAAAAACAATCTTGCACATTTATTTAGTCCTAATATGCAGTATCTCACATGAAATCCTCCATACTTACCTGGAGAGTACGCATTTATTCTAAAGTACACATAAAAAAGGTTATCCATCATTATTTGTCAGTAAACATTAATTTGTGATGATGACTAATAATAGTCAAGAATATGAAACTGAATTGGTACTATTTTAAAAATTTGTTGGCAATGTCATTGAAATGTATTTCAATTAAATGTAACAGGTTGAATCTCATTCACAATATGAAAATTCTTTGCTTTTCATTATGTCTCTCTGTGTGAAAGCAAGTATGTCTAGGCCTACTAATTTCAGAAGCTGCATAACTGGGTTTTAATTTTATCCAACTCATTAAGTACAGAAAAAAAAATAGTAATTTCTTTGTATCTATCTAAAATTAAAATATAGAAAATCTTGGATGAGCTAGAAATGTAGATTTATAAAACCAGTGCATGTTATGTCCTAGACATGAACTTTATTTCTGTTAAGCAGTTTCAGCTTAAAAAAGGATGTGGAAAAATATGAAATGTCAAGCATCTCTTTTACATTTTTGAACAGATTGTTGAGTATTCTATTTCAATATTTTCAAAGTGAAACTTAGCTATTTATCTCAAAGCACCCTTCTTTCAGACCCTGACTTAGAGTAAAAACACAACATGCAAAAAACCCAAATTATTTTAAAATATTGGTCAAATACAATCCTGCAGAAAATCCCCCTTTTCCTTTTCTTCAGTTGAAATATCTTCTCCTACAAACAGCCTTTATACCTCCTACCAAAATATTTCCTAACTTTTCATGACACCTATTTTCACTATAACCTCTGGCCTCAACAATTCCTCATCTACTCAGTTCTCCAGCATGTTGAATTGCCAAATAGAAGGTTGAAGTCACAGACAAAGAAATATAAAGATGACCTCTAAGTGCCATTTTCATTTGCAATGACTCATAGGTCTTTTTTTTCATACTGTGTATACAGCATTCTACAAAATGCTTAATTCTAATACCTTCTGTGCTGTTTCCATTTAAAAATATTTAAAAAAATAATTTTCATGAATAAAAATGCTAACAGTTACAGTAACAACTAGTAATATATTGTTTATATATTAGAATTTTTAAAAAATAAAATATATCCCACTTAAACCTATGATTTATGAAAATAAGGTTTCATACTTGCTGGTTGTTTCCATATATTCATTTAAGAATTTATCTTTTCTTATTTGAGCACTTTGCTCTGGATGTTCAAAGGCTATGTATAGCTTTCATAGAGATGGAGACAAGAAGCAGTGAGGCATAAAGAGAAAGCAGGAGAGATTCTCACATGACTAACTCTGCTCTGCTTCTCATTTCATGTGAAACATCCCATGATAAGTAAGAGCTGCAGAACGTGCACATCCACATTCCACTTTTGACAAGATCAGTATTTCGATCAGCCAACAGAATATTCAAATAAATTCAAGAACCTAGATCCCTAGTGACCTCTGGTAAGGTGTCAGCATGCCTGCTGTTTATTGGCATAAGAAACTCAGCTGAGTAAATAAAATATGGTGTTTTCACTGAAAGAAAAAAAAGCAGAGGGACAGATGAATGTATTTGGCACTTGGCAAATACATGAGGTCTAAACAAGGGGAGCTTTTCCCTATATTTAAGGAGTATAAAAACAAATATTGATATTAATAATGGTCGAGAGAGGGGACTAAGGAATAGCTAGCTTGATTCAAATTATGGGATTTTATGCCTTTGGATGGCTAATTACAAAGACACTGGAACACATAAAATTCTTTTTGCTTTTATTTTGACCAAAATGAGTCCCCCAATACACCATTCTTTACACTCAAAATATTAAGTAAGACAGTGAAACATCTGCAACAAACGCAGGATGAGGTCCCAAGTTTCATCTCTTGTAGGGGCCACAGTTAATTCTGAAGCTATTTTTTTTTTTTCTCTTTAGAGTGTTAGCAAACACTTGGTTGAGTCCAAAGCAGGGCTTACTTCATAACAGAGAGCATTCAGCAAAATATGGCTACTGCCCCAAAGAGCCTGTCATCTAATTTATCAAAAGATACAGCAAATGAGAAGGAAAACAGGAAAAGCAACAACATAAATGAAGATGAAAAATAATGATAAGCACAGGTTAAATGTAGAATCGCTGACAATATTATAAATTACATCTCAGGAGTCGAAAATTTGCTATGTTCTGGGATATGCTTCAGCTATAAATAGGAAAATAATGAATGTCAAGCACTGTTTTTCATCTGTATAACTTTGTTGTACATCTCTTTCTCTTCTTATAGACCACAGCCTGAGCACTGAAGCAGCAACCTCATCTTCCACCAAAATGACTTTATATAGTCTAGTAAAAGAACTAATTTTCAGGGACAGTAAAGTAATAATGCAAGTCTTCCTATATTTTTACAATCAAATATGACAAAGTCCACTGTCTTTGGTGGCAATTTCCTTTATCATCCTTTGCCAGCCTCCTGGAAAGGAGACTATATAGTGAAAGACATATTCCATCTCATTTGAAAGAATCACTCAACCATTTCTCATCTCTGGTGATCAGTCTTTCTTGCTTTCTGCACCCTCAGATCATTGCCAGTGCAAAGGGAATTTCCTGAATTCAGACCACATTGCATTTCCTCTATCACTCACCTGTAGTATTCTCTCATTATTTTCTGGTGTAGCTGAAGAATACAGCTACATGACAAATGACAAACAGCAGAAGACCTAAAGAAATGAGTTAGGACCTTCAAGATGTTTACCAAATGGAAGTTCACTATTTTTTGCAGGTGGATTGCATGACATAAAAACCTTAACTGGCTGCACATGTGTACCGGTATTTGTAGTTTATTCACTACCTTATTTAGACTGGAACTAAAAATCTTGAAATAATCTTTTGGTGACTTCCTAGTATATGATGAAATGGAGTACTTACATTAATATGATATGAATGTAATGTTAATACCATATTCCAGGTACAGACAGTGACTGAGTTCAGAATGATGACCCCAATGGATAATTTTCATAATTCATTCATTAATTATGGTCCCAATACTAGCACTTTCTCAAAGGTTTCAGTCATGAATATATTTCTCACTTTTGTTGATTCAATGATAAAAAATACACTGACTTAATTATAGGAAATGATTATAACCACATGTTAGAAAAACAGTTTTTAAATATTGTATATATCCTGTGTAGACTAAAGAGAAGTGAGGTAAACAATATTTTACAGCTTTATGTAGTCAACGGCAGTTTAAACTAGTTCCACAACTAAACCAGGTATTAAATTACCCTACTGTAGTCTAAATTGGTGATTTTATTGCAGCCAAACAAATACAAATTATCATCTTTTCTGGTGTATTTTCCTGTTTCATGTTCTTAACATGCAGTACGCATACATAAAGTTTTCTGGAAAAAATAGGTAAATGGAAAATCTAGTGCTGCACTTTCAAGTGAGCATCTTCAGAAGACTCTAAGTTTCCTCTGCCTGTAAATGCGTCTAATACAGCTCTACTCATCTGCTGAACCACATCGACTTACCGGAATGACCACAGGCTATCAACTTGAAACCTATCCTCCTCTGAGCTGGTTTCAATATGTATTCTTCCACTTGGCCTATAGTCTAATTTTTTCAAGTTTGATTTCAGCTTTAGTAGTATTGTCTCAGCAAAAAAATCCAAATGTATTTCTGAAAAGGAATAAGAAGCAAATTTGTAGAAATCATAGAAGGCAGAACAATATCAGTTCAGGATTAAGTCTTCTTTGGTTTGTAATATGTCTGTGCAGGAAATGTGAGAAAATAACCTCTCTTAGCCTGAGCTAATAACTTGTTTTCTGGGTTTTTTGTGGTTTGGTTTTGGTTTTGGTTTGGTTTTGTTTTTTGGGTTTTTTTTTTGGTGGTTTTTTTTTTTTTCAGTTTCAGTTTTCCTATCCTTTCTGATAAAATGAGAAAGGATAGCTGGAGGATAGAAGTAAACATATTGTTCAAGACAGTAAAAATGTAACAGAATACTGCTCTGGCAAAAGAACCAAAGATCACACAGCTGATGTAGACATTAAAAGTTACTGTTGTGTTGCTGACAGCAAGTATTACCCTCTTTGAAAAACATTGACTAGCAAGATAAGAGAAATAAAATTACTTTGGGCTACTTGCCGCTTTGATGTCATGTGCTACTTTTCTCTAACTGCTTCACAAGCAACCCCCAGACTTTTTTACGCAGGAAGGAATGTCTGTCTTCTTTCTCCTGCACTTGCTTCACTGAGCTCTTGACCTTGGAGTTCTTTACTGTATCCATGCAGCACAGCAAACACAGAAGCCATGCTTTGCATAGTCAGGCATCACACTGCAGTGCTTTTTAGGTTCATTCCTTTACCGGATTGAATAAGCAAGGGGAAAGAATAAATAAATAATTATGAGAAAAGAATTGGTCAGGATTACACATACGATGAAGCCTTATGGGATTAGTATAACATGTGTACTTAAAAAAGTCACAGAAGAAAGAGAGAACCGCTAGGAAAAAAACCCAAACAAATCAAAACAAATGGGTGGAGATGGAGAAATATGCACAAAGCAAGGAGGAAGGACGTATCTGGTACTGTAGAGATAGTGAGGAAATTAGCAACAGAAATGGGTGGGAAAGGCTGCAAAGATTCCCTGAAAAAGGCAGTGATGAAAAAATTGCATGCAAGGGATCTAAAAAGGGAGAAATGTAGAAGGAGTGCGCATACATCCAAACTGGCATTAGGAAGAAAAAAGCCTGTACCTTTCAATAGGGCACGTATGTTTACCAAAAGCCTGGGACTTTCACATCACATTCTATGTGAAAATGCCAGTGGTTTATTTTTGCAAAATGAATATACAATTATGCATGAAATTTAGTGGTTCATTTTCCCAAGAAGTGATTTTATGTGATTCTATGTGATTCTACAATATAATTAGATCAAACCAATATTCAGGTATAAATCCTTTTTCCCTTTTAATATTTGTACATTCATTTGTGGAATCAGTATTGTGCAGCAGGCTTTTATCCAAAGGCAAAGTAACATTATTAAAAAGACTAAGCTGCCATAGCCTGGAAGGACTGCTGGAAACCAGAGAAAACTAAACAAACTTCACTGTTTATTCATTGAGGTCAAACCTGCAGGTATGAAAACTGTACTGAAGTGCATTCTTTAATATCCCTGTTAACTGTCAATACCTTAAAAATCACAACACCTTCTTCCAGTAGAATAAATACATACATATATAGCAGAAGAGTGTGTCCACATACAAGTATATTTAAAGCTTTTTTTAAATATTGGCCAGAAAACAATGTTGAAAAAACCCAGAGTTTCTGTGACAATCTGTACAAATCAATTATGTTTCACATCTCATGAAGAGATTTATATGCCCTAAAGTACAAAAATATAGGCAAAGCCACAAACTGCAACTTTGAAAAACACCTGCTCTTTTGTGACTTCCTCCAACAGTGAAAGAGATACCTTTCTTTTTACCTTTGCTTGTCCCCCATTCTCCATCATGTGTCAAGAAAAGATGACCGGGATGCAGCACGTAGGAAAGCAAATGCTTTTCCTGTTTTCACTGTGATGTACTATACCTAATTTCTGGGGTCTTTCTCATTGCCAAAGCTATGTACTTAGAGACCATGACAACACTGCAGCCTTTTAATTCTGTCAAGCACATCTGAGTTATCAAAGAGATTTGAGATTGTAACTGTCTGAAAAAGAAAATGAAAGCCTTATGGAGAAGCAGATGCTACAGCATTACATATTCCAACTGTACACTGAGCTATGCATGGCCAGCTGTAGCAGGAAAACTGCTTATGTTAATGTTACACACTGGTCTTCTGTGCCGTGTCCAATATGACAACATCTGGATTTCCTTCTCTGTTTGCACTATTTGCTCTAGTCACCTCATACACCCACTTATTGACATTCTCTGCTCTCTAAGAGTAGGTTTTGCTGAGGAAATATGCATATTTTTCTGTTTGTTTACAGGTACTACACACTTTATAACCCCAGTTACCCCTCAGCACACATCAATTTTATCAAGTAACCTTACTGCTTAAGCTACCAGTTACTGTAGAGATAATTTTCACTGTTTATTGAAAAAAAACAAAAAAAAACAAAAACCCCAAAAACACCCAAAAGGCAAACTTGATGTTAAACCATAATATTTTGAGCAAGTGTTACAACAGGGAAAACTCTACATATGAAAGCATGTAAGAAGTAGAGAGCTTAGTCATTATTATCAACAGTCACGAGGAAGTGATTCTACTTTTTCTGCTGTAGCAATATACAGTAAAGAACATGCATAACCCTGAACAACCTCGAAACAACTGATATTTACAAATTCGAGTTGCATCCATGCCTGGATAAGTGTAATGGAAATTTTCTCAGTCTTATTATGATCTTAAATAGGAATTTGAACCAAGCTGTATTTAAATCAGATGAAGAATAGTACATATTCATTTTGTCTTGAAATTTCTCATGATCTTGTTCATAATCATACAATCTTTTCAAAGATTGTCATGTATAGGTATTGTAACCCAGAAAATAAATAGTACAAAAAACCTTTTCTATTAAAAAATGGGATCATTAGCCCTGCATAGGAAAGGGAAACTTTTCATTATACTTGCACCAGGAATAAGGTTGGATTATTAATATAATGCTTGAAAATGACATGCTGCCCAATTTACTCTTTGGAAGTACTTCTGTCAAATGAAAACCTTTCCATTAAGGGATGTTAAGAGTAGACACCTTCTCTCACAGCCCTGGCCCAGGACTCCCCTCCTTGTCCAGCATCTGGAGCCCAGCCCAGTGCACTCAGGGACATCATAGAGTCTCTGCCCAGGCTGAGGAACATGGCAGCTGCTGCTTCCCCATTTGCAGGTTCAATCAGTAATGAAGCTAAGTATGTAACTGATAGCTAGTCCTGCTGAGCCTTTCCCCACCCAGCATTTTGAACCCTCAGGTTTCCATGCTAATAAGCCAATAGGCTGCAATATCCTGTTTTGTATGCAGTTTCTCAATAGCCCATCAACTAGTGTGACTGACAAGGTTTGCTCCTGGTTTTCACCTCTATTATGTTTGCCTGTCAGGTTTCCATCAATTTGTCTATGGCTTACCTATTTTTCCTTATTATCCCATTTGACAAGCTCCTTAATCAGATAATCTTTCTGAAGTAAATATTTCCATATCCCACACATAGTGAGAGAATAAAAGGCCTTTCACGTGCTTGCATTGTCACTGTCCTCTGGCATTCAAGCACCATGAAGGAAAATGTTGCTCAATTCATAAGAATCAAAAATTTGATCAGGAAAAGAAAGAAAAATATAAATGGCATCTATGGGAAGAAATCCTGTGAAGGAGGAAGGAAGCGAGCAGGAGCTGGTGAGTGAGAACTGAGATAGTTTGCAGGGGAAGAAAGCTGATACTCAGACAAAGGAGAAGCAAGGGGAACAATGAAGGCAGTATGTAATACCTGTAACCTTCTGATTAGTGAGAATCCCTTGAGAACCCCCAGTGAAACCTGGCACCATGATATCCTCCATCAGCAGTGAAGATGTGTGAATCCTTCCAGCAATATGCATAGTTTGTGACTGCTAAAGAATTGATACACTTGTAGGATGAAAACCTCTAGCACTACATCTGCTCTGCATAGGCCAGTGTTGGGTTTAAAGACTCCAGTGCTGTTGATGAGCTGGTTATGAGATATGATGGAATGCTTGTCTCTGCTTGTTTGAATATATGTCCAAAATGTATGTATTATGCTGTTATTTGATAGCAATGCAATCAAAAAATACAAATATAATAAACACTTCTGCCCCAACCATACATACAAGCCTGTGTATATACAGAATCTACAGAGAAGGTCTACAGAAAATCAAACCTAAAGCAAAAGAAATATTAAGATAATGTCCTCAACTAAAATTTGGTCTGTACATATCTGTTATTAAAGTGCTAGCTGTTGCCAATTGATGTTCCCTTCTTCACTTCAGAAAATCGCTCTTATTCACAAGACTTTTACAGATAATGCATAGTCATATACACTCTTTATACCATCTGTTTACTTTTTGTTGAATATAGAGTGAATGGAAGAAGGAGTTTCAGAAATAAAAATAAGGCAGCTCTATCTGC
Source organism: Coracopsis vasa (assembly GCA_026283785.1). Classification (NCBI taxonomy): domain Eukaryota; kingdom Metazoa; phylum Chordata; class Aves; order Psittaciformes; family Psittacidae; genus Coracopsis; species Coracopsis vasa. Next base: position 44,322 of record JANHGB010060975.1, read on the forward strand.
ACTGCGTATCTGGATTAGATGTTAGCATTTTTCTTAGCAGCTCTGTGTTTTATTCCAAACTTTATGATGACTTTTTAAAGCTTTTCTTTTGCTAGTTCTTAAATCTTTCTTTTGTAGGTTTTTCCACTACAGATCCCAAAACAGATTCCTGAGTATTCAGAAGAAACGGAAATTCACCAAAGCCCATATCCTTAGTGTTTACAGAATTTAACTGTGCCAAGCGCACTGAAGAACAGGAGGCAACAGATACCCCAAACCAGGCACCCAAAACTAGTGACCACATTAAAGCTTAATTTCTCAGCATGGCCATTACCCACCTGTAAAATGGAGATAATAAAATCCCTTAACCTAATGAGAATTTTGTGAATATACAGTAATGCCTGACATTATATTAATGAGTTCCATTTAAAAAAATAGCATAGAAAAATCAATAATTTCTGCTTAAAGAGTGCAGTCTGAATAGTTTAAAGTCAATAAGGCATGCACACTGAGCAAGGACAAGAGAAGGGAATACTGAATATTCCTAATTAAGGAAGTATCATCCCTGACTGAGTGAGTCAGGGATCCCATGTAAAAATATTGTCTGTGATGATGTAATTAAAGACCATTATAATGCATATGCCCAAGGGTGTCAAATGAAGGTTGTACAGGCAACTTTAATTTTAATGTTTTCTAATTTGAGTGCTTGACTTTGTGACCTTAGTATTATTTCAATATAATTTTCTAGATATAATAATAATTACTTGAGTAGGAAGAGATAAATTAAGGAGATAAACAAGATTTTCAGATGTGACCTGAAAAGCAATGGGCCCTAGACAACAAAGAAGAGTGACTTGAAACTGGCACATTTTAGAGACAGTGAGGAGACAGTACTACTGCAGTGAGAAAATAAGCAAAGAGACAAGTGTAACACAAAGAGCTTCTCAATCACCTAATTTTTAAGTATTTAGGACAATGACATATGAAATATTTACTAATTTTTCTTTCCAAACCACATCATATTCAGACAGACTCCTGAAGCACCATCTGAAAGCAGAATTAAAATGCACTCACACCCAGTAATTTTCTATAAACAAGGTGTTTTTCAATAAGACTGTTTCTGAGGAGGAAACAATTATAGCTCATCACCAGTTTTTGTTACCTTGTAAAAATCGTGAGACACTGACAAAGCCTTTGTTTGTGACTTGGAGTGCTCCTCAATCGTGTTAATGGCTGGCTCTTGCAGAGGATCTTTCATGTTCTCATGATTAGTATCAGATCTTTTCTGATAGGTTGCAGATTTTTCTATTCCATCAAAAATGTGACCTCACTGCAAAAAAGGGAGGTTTGAAGAGTGATCAGCCCACTTTTAGTGGCTTCTATTTTTCCAGTAACATAAAACAAACAAACAAACAAACAAGCAAACAAAAGTGTCCTATCACATTTTTTAAGATAACAAACCATTACTTTGTGGGAGAATAAAATAAAGACACAGCAATGCTAGTGTGTTGCTAAAAGTTCACATAAAGTTCAAAAAAGAAGCAGGTATTTAACATAGTCTCAAATCTATTTATCAAATATACTTGGTATTTACAATGATTTCTATATTTCTTGCACCTTCAAATGCCAGCGGCATTTGGGGTTTTTTTCTCATTTCAGAACTGTACAGCATATATTAATTAAGGATCAAACTTAGTGCTGACTCCTGGCACACCACTGCTCCAGAGAAACTGAGTACATCACACAGCTTCAAAAACAAAAGGCTGTTCTACATCTGTTCTCCAATCAAAGTCAGCATATAACTATTTGAACAGTTGTGTCAAGACTGAAACTGTGGTGCTGCACATTGCATGAGGAGAAGCCTGTACTCCTGTACTCCCAATTGAGGTATAAAATATATTCAAATCAGCTGTTTCCCCTTCCCATTCCAACTGCCCCCCTCCAGCAATTCAGAAAAGGACTGCTTCTTCCCACTACAGCACCTGATTATGCCACCTTAGAATTCACACAAAAAACACAGACTAACTAAAGTATCATGAAAAAAAGACATTATGTTAATTACTATGATTCATCCTTTACACATTCCCTGCACTAAACACAGATTCTTGTACAGTAAATAGTACCCTCAGCAGCAAACCAAAAGGGTTGCTGCACATGTTACAGAATGAAAGTTACATACCCGCTGGATCTGGCAGAAAGAGAATCCAGATTTGAAATGGGGTGAAGTCAGTCTAGCCAAGTACAAATCCGACTCCAAGCAGCACCTAAAACGTGATGTTCTCACTGCAATTAACATCTGTTCACAAGATGTGTCTCCTAACATGTCTGTACCCTAAGATCAGTACTTACACTAGCAGATACTGATGAAGTAGGAGGGTTCCCTAAACAAACTGACAGCATACACTGAAGAGAATCTTGTATTTGAATATTCACATCTGTCCTGGCTAAGAGGGCTTGGGAAATATACCAAATATTACAGAAGTAATACAGAAGATGTTAAGACCCCACTTGTAGTTATACACTTACATGTGTCAATGCAGACATAGGTCTTCCAGTTTTGGACAAAATTAAAATCCAAAAGACATCTTGAATCTTCTCCAAGTAGTGGAATACTACTGAGATATGTTAATGTTTCTATTCCATTTTCATCTTCAGGACAGATGTGGCTTTCCTCTTCAGGGCAGACGTGGCTTCCAAACCTCAGCAGTCTTAAGCTGTTTAGAAAGTTCTCTCAGTTCTTGATAAATATAGTCATTACCACAGTGGAATTCTTAGCAGCCACATCCTAAAAAAAAAACAAACCCCAAAAAATCCATGTTATTTTGACTCCTGCTCAACAAATTCCATCCCAATCCATGTCTGAAATATGCAGAGAAGGTAGTAACTGCTAGTGATATGTTAACTGCAGCATGCCTATTTCATTCAGTAGATCATATTGAGTGATTTGATTTTACACTGCACCAAAGAAAATGACAGATGACTTAAGGTGCCATTAATTAATCTCTGAACATTAATCTGATCCTCTTCATAAGCAGTGTGAACAAAATGGAAAAAGACTGGACTAAAAGCTAGAATGTTTAGAGAGATAATCCTGTCTTTGTAAATAATTCACTGAATGGCCATAAGGACTTAATCTCTTTACAACTCAGTTTCCACATAATTTTAAAGATACCAGAATACTTACCTGCCTTTTACACCTGCAATAGGGCTTTAAAAACACAATATTGCAACACAAGCAATGTATTTTCTGTCAAATTTCTGTTTCTTATTCAGGAGTAACTATTTTTTTCCATAATGCTAAAAATTATTTGAGAACCTAAGGTGCACTCCACAAATAACTGAAGACTCAGGAGCACTTGGTTTTAACCAAGTTAAATCATACAGAAAGAAGCAATTCACATCAAGGTCTAATAATACAGTTTGTGAATTAAAAATTAATGACATTAAAACTATCAAGAAAGTGAGAGGAATATAGTTTTTAGGGTCTCCTAATGTCAAAGGCACACAATATACTGCAGACAATTTTTGAAATCTTGGGGTGACTATCAGCATGGCAATGTGAAGTGTTATAATCTTCAAATACAAACTTTGCCTCTGTACATTTATTTTTTGCAGTCTGCTCTTACTGAGAAAGATTTCTTTATAATGGTTCAGTACGGAAACTGCAATGGCTGATAATTCAAATTGTCTTAAGAGCACTACCACATATATTGAAACCTAGCTAAAAGACTGTAAACAGAAACAGCACTAAAACCCGAAAAAGGGAAAAAGGTCTTGCTGACTTCTGTGAGGACTGATACCAGATTTTGCCTTATTTAATATTTAAAGTCCTGCATTAAGGAATGAATAGCATGTTAGTGACACTGATATTAAGCTGCAATGCTATGTGATCATTACCGAAGATGGAAATCTGTACGGCAGAGATCTAGTCATATTAGAAACCTGGGTAAAGAGTGACATCAGAATTTCTTGCGAGATGGTGCAGCTATGGAATATTTCTCAACTCTAGGAAGAGAGTTTTTTAGAAAAAGTAATTTATTAAATGCCAAGATATTCTTCAAATAAGATAGGATCCAAATAACACCAATTGCTTCCATTTTATTTTTCTCTCTTTTATCACTCTGACATATTCACAAGGAATCCTAGGTTTACTTTAGCAGAAAGCAGGAGTCAAAGCTATCTTAAAAAAATAAAAAACCCACACACAAACAAACACAAAAAATTCCTCATGTGTTTTTCATTACAGTTCCAGCATTTAATCTTGTTTATAACAGTACACTTGATCAGGCTGGCTAAATCGCCTTAGTTACGCCTTTTATACCTCTGATCAACATCTTTTTCAAGGATGACAGATATGTAACTCTTACTGGTTATACACGCCACTCAGTAATGTTTATGTCAAATTTCATCAACAAACATTACTTCAGAATGACTACAGTATTAGAATTTAATTTTGCACTTATTAGCCGCAATTAGTCCTAGCAAGCAGAATATGCACTACTTTATCAAAAGTATAATTCCTCATGTTTTCTCTTCTAATAAATAAAGGTACTATTATCCTTTATAAATGTATACATTATTCAATTCATTTATCTGTAGCAAACTACCTGGATCTCTATTTCTTTTGTTAAAAAATGAATGAAATTATACAGGGTCACTAAGTAAATTAACAGTCATCTCTGAAAGTGACAATAGGATTCAAATTAGAAATGCAAATGAGCAAAACAAATTAGATGACGGCATGCATACTTTCTAAGATCTTTGTGTAATAAAATAGAATTGTGCTTTGGGCTAAGTAGCCCAAATGGAGTTGCTCAGGGCCTTGATCTAAATGTCTTCTCAATCATGTGAGAATATACAGCTTAAATAATGGTAGTGTTACTGATACAAACTACCTTACTAAGAAGGCCAAAAGTCTCTCCTGTGTAGGGCAGAAGTAGGGGCTGGGGCACTGGATTATAGAACACGATTGTGAGATTCTTGAGAAGGATGTATTTTCTTTTTTCCCTGCATGCTTCCAGTCCTTAAGAAGTTTTATCTAAGAGTAGTATCTGCTGTTCAGTTCCTTTCCTGTGCTTCAATAGCAAAAAGAACTTGTCAAGAAGGCAGGCAAATTAATTCAGTTAAACTAGCAGGTAATACTTTTGTTTCTAATTTCCTGTGGCTTATTCACATATTATGAATTATAAATACATAATTAAGCCACAGAGGATAAGGTACAATACGAAGATAGTTAAGGAGGAGACTGCAGGACAAAAACCTTAAAAACTGCATGCATATTTCAAGACTGGTCTAGTGACTCATAACAGCATAATATAGTGTGTCATGTTGGTCTATCCACTCAACTCCATGTTTAATTTTGGATTTCACTGTGAAGGCCTTTTAAAGATCATTTAATTTTCAAAACAATATTAGCTGACCAATAATCAATTCAATATTTTGCATTTGGTTTTGATCAGAGTTTTGGACTTTAAGGATAGAACTTTGTTTACTCTTTGGCAAAGCAAAATCAATTAAAGCCTTTGTTTCATCTGTGCTTAACAGCAACAAAAAAGATTGTTTTTCAGCTTAATTTAAAAAATGTCAGAGAAGCACATCTGAGAAACATTATCTGAAGAACTATTTTGTACAGGCTGCTGCTAGATTAAAATGGTGTCAAGGCAATCAGATACATACTGTTGACTGTTTTGTTTTTCAGTACCTTAAGAGAATTTCCATGAAAAATGATTTTCCAAATGCTAACATTTAGAATTATTATTGCATTGTTTTTATCAATTTGTTAAATCTAAAAGGGATCTTTTCTCATTAGGTATGCTGAAGCTTGATAAAACAAGCACCAAACAAGCAGGGAATGAGCAACTTCATTATCATGAAACTTTCATTTTGCAGTCTGCATCATATTTCTCTACGATCTTTTTATATTACAAAACCATGATATGGTAGGTTTATTTCAAAGAGGGTTTTTACTTGGGGTTTTTTTGGGTTTTTTTAGCAAAAGACCTTTTCCTTATTCTGTTTCCTTATTCATAGTTTTTCCAGTGACATAAACAAAATCCTCAAATTGCTACTTCATTCAGTGTCATAAAATTATCTCATCACATACTGTCTCATCGTACATTACTTATCTCAAGATAGATAATATGTCAGGGAAGATTAATCAGGAACAGGGTACCCCTAGCAGAGCACTGTTGTAGGGCATCAACTGAAGAACTACGTGCTTTATCATAAAAGCAGTTGGACTACAAAAAACAATCTGCAATTTGTCCCCCATTCTTTAATTTCTATGCAAAATATTTGCAACTTTTTATAGTTATAATGCTATCTTATGGTAACTGCTAGAAATGTCAGGGTTTTGATGCACAAGGGATTGCACCTGAGTAATGGAGTGGACACATTGGACTCTTCAAAAGTGTTTTTCAGAAATGAAAGTTTTCAATTAATTGATATTTCTACGCTACATCTGGTATCATTGTCTGCAACAAGAGATGTTAAAATATCACTTACTAGTAAGAAACCTGTTGCAATTATGCTGAGATTCAGATTTGATTTTTTACATGAAAATCAGGTGTAAATGGCTGAACACATTGCCTCAGCAGTGAAATAATGTTATTTACTTAATTTTTTTAATGTAAATTTAACATCTGGATGGTACTGGATTCAATGACAATGTATGATGTCTTTTTTTTTTTCCATCTGAACTGACACAACTACAAGAAAAATGTCAATTAAAGGAATATTTCCTAAAATAATTATAAAATATTAATTTTAAATTTACTTACTACAAGTTTATTGTGTATACATTTAAATCAAAATATATATGGATCTATCAAAAGAGTCCTTCAAAGAAACAAGTCTTGTTACTTTTCACTAGTTTAAAAAAAAAGGACATTAAAGAAAAGATAAGTCCTCATCTTCTGAAATATTCCAGTAGCTGATTTAAAGAATTTTGACAACTGATCTGCTGAGGTTTAGTTTTCAGTAAAGACTGAAAGAAAGCCTAGCAATTCTCTTCTTCTAGTTCTTAAACAAGACCATTTCTACCTTTTACAGACCCAGTAATCCAAAACCAGATAAATTTCAGTATCACAAACAGGATTAAAATGTAACACCTACCTCCAAGACTGTAAGATGAGGCTCTTGCTACATTAGGAGACTGTTTCACCTCATTAACTATGACAAGATGTCTATTACTCAGACCATCAGCATTTAAAAAGACTTAGGGTTTCCATATCCAAGGTGGCTTGTTAATAGCAGTCCTTAGAGATTAAGTTAACTAAAGCAGATTAGTCTTCTGCTAGTCTTGGGAGAGAAAAGGGCAGTGTGATTTATAGATTAAGGACTGAATACAGTTTAACTCAAAATCTTGGTTCTACAGCTTTTTATGAGAAACTGTGTCAAATTCTTTCAAATTTTTTTCATGCATTTTTTCTTTTACCAAGAGGACTCTTTCGAGTATGAACAGAATGAATCCTCTTTTAGCCCCGCCTTACTGAGAAAATTGTGTGAAATTTTGGAAAATTTTCTTCAACAATTTCCAATTAACTACGAAGTAGATACCATGTAAATTATGACTTCACAACATCACGTTTTACATTTAAAAGTGTACTTCCTCCTCAACAATAACTTAGCTGGTGACTGAATCCTTCATGTTCATCAGACACAGGGGTAAAGACTTTCACGTTAGTACGTCTACATTAAAACTCACATATCATTAAGCAACTAAATGAACTATTGCTAACACTTTATATTTGATCATGAACAGTGCATTTTTCCTAAGCCTTGGCTGTTAGAATAAAGACACCTGTCTTTAAAAAGCTTTTGGTATTCACAATTCTGAAGAAGGGTCTAAAAATATCACACAAATGAATCTTATTTACTTCTTATACACCATCATAGAGAAAGTCAATAATCTCAGGTGTCTAGAATCATGATTAATTTTTAGTATCTGGTTTCAAAATGACTGCGTATGGATCACCTCTTATTACTAAAACCACAGCAAAATAATCCATGCATAAAGTGGAAAGATATGTTTGCTGGAGGAGAGCAAAGTGTGATGGCTTTAAACAGCAGCCATACTGATTCCTTGTAATGCTTTTTCTGAAAATTCATGGAACATCCTTTCTTGGGAGAGCCTTTTACCAAGACATGGTTAAAAAAGTAACTTGAAAAGCATCTACTTCTTATATCTATCCATATAATCTATCACCTTCTCTTAAACAAATATGCAGTAGGTTTAACATCTTGACATTCCTTATTAATTCTTACTCATCAACCTGTTTTTTTTTCCCTAGGTGGTGACAATGAATTTAATTATTCTTATAAATTAAGCTATATTGACAGCACTGTAATTTTCTTGCTGTTCCATTTTACCATTTCCTTTAAAGCAAGAAGATTCTCCAGTTTTCTGAAACCTTTCCTGTTACCTTTGAGTAATAAACAGACAGCTTCTGAGAATGTTTCATTCATACTTTGGAAACCTTTGAATAAATTTTATCTCATTCAGCCCACTCAAAACACAATTTCTTCAAGTATCCAAACCCATCTTTCTTTAGGCTGATACAAAATATTTGTTTGTTGATAATAATTGTGCAAATGCTACTCATATTGAGAATGTCTAACTGCAGAAATTGGAGAAGACTGAACAAGAATATATTTATTAATTTTGTTGGCATTATCTTTTAAAGAGCTTTCCTGGACCACTGAGCAGCAGACCAACACTTTCTTTAGTTTGCCTTTTGCTGCTAATGCACTCATAGAATTATTTATTATCTTTTATGTGTGCTGGTAGTTTTATTTCATTTTGTGCTTTGGCCTTTCTCTGACTTTGTGCATGCACTCCTCTTAAAACAGAAAGAATTCCAATGTCAATAACAGTATTTCCATATTCTGCTTGCATTTAGGTGGTAGTATGGCGAATACCTGTAAATGAGGTAACAAGTAACAGGCATAATCACATAATCCATCAGCTAAAATTCTGTTATCCTTTGAAACAAGATAGTTGTATCCAACCTGCTTACAGCAAATGGTCCTTGGCTCATGCTGAACCCTAACCTCTGCATGGGAATGATTTGTGACAATGGCCATTGGCCTAAGCTGTAACTGGCAAAAATGGCAGAAATAACAATTTAACAGATCTGAGTTTATGTAGATTACCATAGTGTTCTGGACTATGCATCCTCTGTTTATTTATTCATGTAGAAATAAGTAGCAATTTTTTTTCTAAGACTGCTTATTATTCTCAGTATTTAGGTGAAGAAAATCAGAATTGACATCACAATATCCATTTTCTTTTTTTTTAAACTTATCAGGCATTATAGCTTGCAAGAAGAAAAAGGTACCACTCTGAAGGCCTCTGTATGTTGCATTAGCAAATCTGCTCTGATAGATTATAGAATTTCTGAGACTCATTCTGGAAAACCAAGGCTGAATGGCACAAAACAAAACATTACTTCCAGGTTCAATATACCTACCTCTTGTGTCTTAGATCAAACTCTACATGCTGAAGGGCCTCTTAAGGTAAAGAAAAAAATTCACACATTTAACTTCAAACAACCATTAAGTACCAAGAAATGAGGCTATTGTAACACTCTTCTGGTTTGCTTCTCCATTCTTTTCTGCAAGAAACCCTACAACAAAAAAGAAAGAAATTAAAAAAAAAAAAGAATCAACAGGAAAGGAAAAAAAAAAAAGCAAAAGGATGCTCTTAATGTCCATAGTACAGCAACCCCAGAACTGACACTAGACTTCCACCAGAACTGTTTAAGAGCAGAATGGGTTCTGTTTCATCATTACGTAACTCATAGACAAATAGAAACTAACTCTGGACTTCAGCTTTAGGGGAAAACAAACAAATGAACAAAAAACAGGCAAAAATAAACAATGAAAATCCCAAAACAAAGCAGAACAAAAAAAAAAAAAAAAAAAAAAAAAAAAAAAACAAAAAAAAAAGCCCCACCAAACGGACAGACAAATGAAAAATCAAAACCTCCAAACTAATTTACAAGTAACATTGAAGGAAACGTGTTAATAAGTCTGACTCCATAATGCCTATTCCATCTGGTCTGTGGTCTCAGCTATTACTGAACAGACTATTCAGTAGCTCCCCTATTACTTTAGAACAGACTATTTCAGTTGGAAGGGACATCCAACGATTATCTAGTCCAACTGCCAATCACTGAACCCACAAATGTTTCATTAGGCACTCCAAAAATTCACAAGTTGTCAAAGTTTCAGCTAGGCATACCTACATGATTCAGTTTCAAGTAGGCATACCTACATGATTCACACATTTCTGCCACTGGTCATATGGATAATACACCTTCATACTGCTGATACCACTGAGCAGCTTGATATTTGCCTCACTGCTAAAGCTCAACAAGGTTTGAAAACCAAGTTACCTTCAACAACTGTATGAACCATTAAACAGGCAGAGAGTACATTTAATGTCTTCATCCCAGTCTCCTTCAATGTTCCCTCCCCCCCAGTCTGAAGAGAATGCTAAAGCTTAGAAGAACAGACATTTTTTTGTTTGGTTGGTTTATTGCCAAAGAGAAAAGAAAGGAAAAAGAAATAAATTCCTCGTATCAGGCCAAAAGAATTTCACAGTGGTGATTACCAAACTGTATAAGCACCTCTGCATGCTCAAAGAATGAACTTTGTCTTTTGAGGGTGTTTTGCTGTCTCCTCCTTATGACTATCTTCAATGGCTCTCCAGTGAGCTTCTTGACTTCTGTGAACTCTGAGTTTCCTGTGTAGTGGGTGGGGGAGTATGGGCACCAAACATGAATTTTAGAAAACATTTGGACACCTAAAATTAAATTTTTTAATGGAGAGTATTTTTTTGTCATTGTCCTTTGTATGAACCCAGTCCCTCGCACCTGAATACTCGATTTGCATAGACACAGGTTTATAAATGATAAAAAATGCATGCACAAATTGAGGCAAGCTTGAAATTGTCTGAAAATTACTCTGTATCCATAGAAGTTACATTCAGACAAAGAAAGTGGCTGTAGAAAGAAAACAGAATGGAAACATATGCTACAAGTACATCAAGGAAGGCAGACATAAAGATGCTAAAGAAGAAGAACTCAGTTGAAAAGAAAAAGTAATAGAAAAAAAAACACTACAATTGAAGGGGAAAAAGAAGTTTTAATAAGTTAGGCAAATGAGATTGAAAATGCTGTTAATTATGCCTAGCATCATAAATGGCAATAAGAAAAAGCAGAAACAATAGATGCAATATAGCTTTCTTAAGTTGTTAGAATAGCAGAAACTGCAGCACATCCCATCATTTAGGAACAATCACCAGCTGTTGCCATCAGGGAAATCATCCTTCCTTCCCTATTCTACTGTACAAAACCTACGTCCAAAACAACCAGCTGTGATTAAGAGTGTGAATGGAACACAGAACACATTAAGTTCCAGGTTTTTATTCTTTCTCATCATTCTGCAATCAGAATCCTACCCCTCCTTTTCCTTTCTCCAATACCTTTCCCAGCCATTTCTTCCCTAAATTCCTGGTTCTTCCCATCTACCTTACTACTAGGATTACATCTATAATGTTATAATTTATGGCTTTACAGCCCTCATTCTGCAGTTGCTGCTCAGCTCAGAACAGGAGTATGGCTTTCATGCTTTCCAGTATATAAACTGGGGACAGTTACATGGAAGGGCTAGATCACTGCTCGGGTTGGGATGGGTATGCTTCAGCGGGTGGAACTGGGCATGACGTGCTGTGGTATGGAATACCTCTTTGGTTAATTTGGGTCAGGTGTCCT